>ML810311.1:125027-170902 GCA_009831015.1 Picea engelmannii
GCCTTAAAGTTTTCCATTCCATCATTGCTTTATGTAAATACCCTAATGGTTAAAATTGCTTCCTTAACATTGATTTAAATTCTGACCATGAGGAAAGAAGATTACCACACTTACTTCTGTGCTGAAGTTTTCTCTCCCACCATACGAGAGCAGTGCCTTCCAACCGAAGAGAAGCCAATTGCATGTTAACTTTCTCTTCATCAATATGATGGACACGACAATACACTTCAGCCTGTTGGATCCAATTATCTAGCTTTTCAGGATTAACATCTCCATTAAACATAGATAAAGAAAAATTTACATCAAGCTTTAATAACGGTTTCTTAAAAGAGGCTTTATGGCTAGAATGATGAGAATGATGAGAATGCTCAGAGGAAGAAGAACTAGAACTCGAAGGTGAAGACAAAGGCTCAGGAGTATCTCCTTCAACCCCTTGGTTTACCAAAGCATCATCATCTGGATGTGCTTCCTTTTTCTTCCCTTTCTTCTTCATCCTCTTCTCGTAGTCTCCATACATTCGTTTGACCATTTTTGACACGCGATAAAAGACCATGTGAAAATTTTTCTCGTGTTCATCACGCTTGTCCTCTTCTGCCATTTTCTTCCTTCGGGTTGCATGACCAACTTCGAGATTGGAAGTATTAACAGTTCCTTCACCCTGCTTATGCTTTGCCCTAGTAAGCATTCACACTCAACAATTCAATTCAAAGACGACTGCTCTGATACCAACATGATCCGAGATCTTTTCATTGTGACTTATAAAGAATTGCATTAAATGAGAATAAATTAAAGTGCACCATTAAAGAAGGGAAAAATAAAAAAATGAAGAGACATAAGCATCAGATCTGAACACAAAAAACTGATAACAAAGTTCGTCCCTGTGGACTATGTCTCCGGGTCCTGCTCTCAAATGGGTAGGCTCTTTCATTAACTCAACAAAAGAATTTCGCAAAATACATAAGTATACCTCATTATGTAATCATGTTGCATAAATAATGATCAGATCAGAAAACAAAGAACACCACTGAATTTATGGCATCAAATTACCCAAAAATGACTGTCTCCATGCCTCGATCCGACAATCGCACTCCCAGGCCTAAGAAGAATTTCATCTCGGTTTTTGTGCCCTTTGCAACCTACAATAATGACCGTACCTCACCTTGAAAATTGTGCCCGAAAGGACATACAGTCTGTACCTCCTCCTCCACGGCTGGGTGGATACATGTTTTAAGTAATAAACTGGGTGTTATGAAACAAGTGGTACCCACGACATAGTGGTTAGGGGCAGATGTATTAAGGCGTAGGCTTTGGTGGAGGTTCTGGGGTCAAGCCCCATAGACTCTTGATTTTGGTTTGTTATTGTTACATGGCATATATATTACATATCCATTCCTCTACATTTAGCAGTGTCTCTAGAAGGTTCTCCAACAAGATATAACTATGGCTATAGTTGGCATGGTCTTCCAGATTTGGCGGACCCGCCAACTATTTTGTTTTCAAAATTCATTCACGAGCTGTCCTTGTATATTTCCCACCTGCCACATGACAACCCATGATTGGGCCACATGGCGGCCTTTCATTGGGCCATGCTCCCCCTTTCTAAGTCAACACACCACGTCAACATTCCATGTCAGTCGTACAGACTGTACGAACTTCCACGTGGCATGATCCAATTGGTCCATGGATTGGTCCAAAAACCCAATAACTGGGTGACATGTGGCAACCTCTGGTGCTGCCACATCATCATGTTGACGTCAGCATGCCACATGTCACTTCCCTGATCCTGCCACGTGTGTTGTATGGACACTGACGTCATCAGTACGGATGCCGACGTCATCAGTATGGATGCTGACTCATCCCATGCTGATTGGGCTAGGTTGACCAAATTTTGACCGTGAATATATTTCAATCCGTAACTCCATTTGACAAGTAGTTTATGCCGTTAGAAATCTTGCGACGTGCTCTTTGCGCTCATGCCTGTTTCACTGAGTTTTGAGAACTTTGATTTTTTTCTCTTTCTTTGTCTATTGGAGCCATTATGAGCGTTCTGAGTTGCCTCTGTGAGTTCTGAGTTGTTCTTAACCTTCTTTGGATCCTTTATGGATCACATATGGTGACTGGTCTTCTTCCTATTTCATGCAGAGATGGTGTTTGTGCCAGTTGTGTTCTCAGAAAACATCATCGGGACAATTTTGACAAACGTGCCTCTTGGTATGCCTCAGACCCTTTGCAACTTGTTCATAGTGATTTGTGTGGTCCACTTTCTTCTCCTTCTTTTTCTGGGTGCAAGTATTTATTAAATTTCATTGATGAATTTTCTAGATGTACTTCGGTTTACTTCTTAAAACTTAAGAGCGAAGTTTTTTCAAGTTTTTGGCCTACAAGGCCCTTGTAGAAAAGAAATATGGACATCAAATTCAAAGGTTAAGAACATATAATGGAGGTGAATATGTGAACAATAATTTTACAAGTTACTGCACTACAAAGGGCATCCAAATGAAACACACTGTTCCATATACACCACAACAAAATGGTGTTGTTGAGAGAAATAACCACACATTAAAAGAAAAGGATAATTGTATTATCCAATCTAAGGGATTAAGTCTAAAGTATTGGGCGGAAGCCAAAAACTGTGAAAACTACATATTAAAGACCACTCCAACAAAGGATCTTAAAAATATAACACTGAAAGAATCTTGGAATATAATTAAACTAGACGTAAGTCACTTATATGTCTTTGGGAGTATAGCATGGGCTCACATTCCTTATGAGAAAAGGAAATCATTGCAGCCTAAAAATGAGAAGTGTATATTTGTTGGTTATTCTGAAGATGTCAAAGGTTATAGAATTCTTCAACCACATTGTAATGAAATTATTATTATAAGAGATGTTAAATTTGATGAAAATCTCTTGGCATGCGATC
The DNA here is from genome assembly GCA_009831015.1 of Picea engelmannii. Lineage (NCBI taxonomy): Eukaryota > Viridiplantae > Streptophyta > Pinopsida > Pinales > Pinaceae > Picea > Picea engelmannii. Next base: position 127,951 of record ML810311.1, read on the forward strand.
CTAATTCAACATTTGTGCCTTCTTTGGCCTATAGGCCTAATTCAACGTTTGTGCATTCTTCGGCCTGCAAGCCATATTCAACGTTTGTGCCTTATTCTGTTATGGTTTCTTCTTCAGATGATGACAATGAGGATGAAAATCCACCTCCGTTTGCTCACCTTCCTCGAGATGAGTCCTTTGAACCTGAACCAGCACCAGCTCTAGCTCCACCACTTCCTAGATGGGTCCGTTCAACATGAGAAGCAACTGGTGATATTGTAGGTGATCCTTCAGATCAACGTTAGACACATTCACAGTTCCAGTGAGCCTCTTCTCTTTTGGCTAAAGTTTCGGAGACTCATGATCCAGAGACATTTGCAGAAGCTTTAGGTCATCCAGATTGGGATACAAAAATGAATGAAGACTATCATTCTTTAATGACAAACGATACTTGGGATATTGTACCTCTTCCAAAAGGAAGAAAACTTGTAAGATGTAAATGGGTCTATAGAACCAAGTATGCATCAAATGGAAGTGTTGAAAGAAACAAGGCTCAGTTAGTTTCCAAAGGATTTTCCCAAGTTGAAAGAATTGACTAGAATGAAACCTTTTCCCCTATAGCCAAAATTAATTCCATCCACCTTGTTCTTGCCCTTGCTGCCTCACATAAATGGGAGGTCCATCAGATGGATGTTAAATCCACCTTCTTCAATGTATATTTGCAAGAAGAAATCTACATGGAACAACCTCCTGGCTATATCTAGAATGACTCTAGCCTTGTTTGTCGCCTTAAGAAATCTCTTTATGGTGTTAGCAAGCTCCCAAAGTTTGGTATGTCAAAATGGACAACTTTCTTATTGCCATTGGATTCTCTAGATGCCATTCTGATCCTAATGTCTATCCCAAGAAAGTAGGAAGCCATCTCATAATCCTTTGCCTTTATGTTGATGACCTTATCCTTACTGGTAGTGACTCAAAAATTTTAAACCATGTGAAAACCAGCCTTAAGAAGAAATTTGAAATGGCAGACTTAAGTTTTTTGCACTATTTCCTTGGCCTCCAAGTTTTGCAAACCAATGAAGTAATTCTTTTTTCCCAATCTAAGTATGCCCGTGACCTTCTTCATCACTTTCACATGGACTATTGTAAACAAACCCCTTCTCCCTTCCAGTTTGGAGTCAAGCTTATTTCCACCTGTACTTCTCCCGAAGTTGATGCCACCTTGTACCGTAAATTAGTTGGTCGCATGTTATACTTGACTCATACTCGTCCCGATCTTTCCTTTGTTGTTGGTCTTGTTTCCTGGTATATGAAAACACCCCAGGAAATCCATTGGAAAGCAACTAAAAGGATACTTGTCTATGTCCGTGGTACAATTTAGTTCGGGATACATTACAGTTTAGGGGGGGTTCTTTATTGGTTGGTTTCACTGATTCAAATGGGGCCGACGACCCAGATGATCAGAAGTCTACTGCAGGTTATGTTTTTAGAATTGGTTCATGACCTGTCACTTGGGCCTATAAGAATCAATAAGCTATTGCACTTTCTTCATCAGAAGCAGAGTACCGAGTAGCGGGAAATGCGAGTCAGGAAGCATTATGGCTTCAACATATTCTTTGAGAATTTGGATTCCAACAACAACATCTTACCACCCTTTGGTGCAACAATCAGAGTGCCATCAAGCTCTCCAAATACCCAGTTCAACATCAACACAACAAACACATCGAGATACACATGCACTTCATCAGGAAGATAATTCATGATCAAGTTATTGAAGTGCTCTTTTCCCCTATAGAATATAGAGTTGCAGACATTTTCACAAAGTCTCTTACAGAAGTGACATTTTCCAAAATTCGATTTATGTTAGGAGTTCAAGAAGTTGTCATCAAGGGGGGATAGGCTCTAATTCCTCCTTCCTTCTCCTATTGTGTCACTATTGTAAATCCTTCAATCGTATCCCTAGTTGTTCTTAAGGGGGGATGTTAGGATATTTAGACACTTAGGAGTTAGTTAAGATCTACTTGGTCTAATGTATCGTTAGGTAAAAGTGTGTTTCTTTAGTATGCATTAGTATGCATTTGTAGTTAGGAAATATGACAGTCACGATATGTTCTCGACATAGAGTGATCCGATGGTTCATATTCTCCTCAATATTAATGACCATTTATCCATGGCTTAACACCTGATTTGTCCATGATCTCTATTTAAATAGCATGGATGGTCATATACCGATGATCGATTGTGAGAAAATCTCTTGTAAAAACTCTCTGTAATTTTTTTATTTTGCATTAATAATCTGCTCCAAGTGGCCGCATTGGCTGGGGCCGTGGATGTTTCCCCGTAGGTTTTTTACCACGTAAAAAACATCGGTGTGTTGATCTTTAATCTGGTTTTGTGAGTGGTTACTGAAGGTGTTCGTCCTCTGTTGGAATACTTGTGTTTTCGAACATATTTTAAATTTTGGAAAGCCCGCTCGTTTGCTCGCTCCTTAAGTTCATCTTTGCAACCATATACATTTTTGTGTCTTCTCTTTGTTTCTTCCATTTTCTCTCTGCTGCTTGACGCTAATGGTTCCGACCTTGGAAGAACATGTCAACATGTATCTTGAATTTTCTAAAAGTTTATAATTGAATACTCTTGTTTAATTCTCTCCATTCATTCCAATGTGCAATTCTTTTAATAAACTTTGTTATTTGGCTTTGAATCCATAATTATTTGACAACATAAACCTATGGGTTTGGAGTAGGAAATGAGAGAAATCCATAAGAAAACATAAACATGCAATCCGATTAATGTATGAAGGCGGACGAGAGAGATGTATTCTGCGCAGAGTCCATATGGGAATGGTGGTGGTTTTAAATCTCGAATGTAGCCTAGTTTATTTGAATCCCACCAACTATACCACTCCATCCATTGCTGAGTAAATGGACATGGACTTGTGAATGTAGCCAAAAGGTTGCTCAAATTGGGAATGTATTTCCTTAAGCTTTTCAACCTGAAATCTCAAATTTCGCTTCTATGAAGTCTCTATTCTTTGTTAGTGTGAGATTCACTATATATTTAAGGAAGTACCATGCATCACTTTGCAAAGTGGTTATTATTTGGATAGCATATTAGTATTATGAAATTTTATCTATGTAAATAGTGCCTTGTATCACTTGGACTCTGGGAATTTTATCTATGTTAATAGTTCTTTGAATTACTTTGATTTGTGGTTATTATTTGGCTATGCAGTGTTTTGAAATTTAATATATGTAAATATTTTTTTCTTTATCATTTGTTTAGAAATAAAATGTTAAAGCACAATGAGATTTGAGGTGAAATGTTATTAAAAATTATGACTATAATGAAAGTAGTTACAACAATGACCGGAAGGGATATTGACGTTCTTGTAGATACTATTTAGGTTGAAATGTTTTTTAGTCGTGGAGTAAGACCTATAACTACCTCTTATTCTCTAAGAGTTTGTCTTACTCATATGTAAGGAAACATGTTCTCACAAGAAAAGAAGTGTGCCCCCTTACATACCACTAGCATGTCATTTCAAGTGACATGGTTTTCCTTGAATAATGGTGATGAGTGAACCTACATTTACAAATAACCATGAATGATCACTATCCTCATCGTAAGTTAAGTTAAGATAAATTTTACCACTTTCATATATATATGATTTACTCGTAAATAATTTTATAAACCATCACTTTAAAATAACCATAACTTATCCAAGAAAGCTATACATACATCCATATATATGTGAAAATTTTAATGTGTTTAATGGAAAGCATTGGATTTCTTGGTATCTAATAACTAAATAGACGAATTATACATTTTTATATAACCCTTCTACCCAGTGAGTCTATAAATTTACTTCACATTGATTTGGTACTAATATAAAAAGTCAAAAACATAGAAAAGGATAAAAGAGAATGAAACTCTTAGAGATAAATTAAGATTAGTCACAAGTAAATAAAGAATCATAAAATACTAGTTTATTAATAAAGATAAAATTTAATGTTGAAATTAATTGTCATAGAGCATTTTAACCATCAAATGTAATTAAAAATTTAACATACTCTATCATGAAAGTTAAAGAATAAATTAAAATAAGTTTATTGAATGTTGGAAATCATCAAATTACAAACTAAATTTATTTTGAAACTCCAACCCTATTTAAAAAAAAACATATCATACATTATAAAAATATCTTATTAATAACTAAATAAATATATTTTAAAATTCAACTCTATTTCTTAATAAACATATATGAAAGTATTGGGTGAACTTATATGACAATGAAAGCTAAAAAATATGGGAAGAGATTAAAATATAAAGAACATAATAATTGAAGGAAATCATTACTTATGGATTGCTACAATGTTAGTCAAGTTAGTCAAAACAATGTATGTAAGTGAAAGAAGGCATATTCTATGAATATAATGTAATTGAAATGAGCTTAGAATTTATAAAACATGGTGTTATATTACACTTATGGATTTTAATATATGTATAAGGCTATTATGTATAAGTTAGAAAGATGGATGAGAAACAAATGTTATACGTTTCTTGAGTTATTTCACCCAAATAAAACATGGTTTATTTTACCATACATGTTTAAAAATAAAAGAATATTCCTAAAATGTGACATTTCCACAATTTTAAATATTTATGACAAATAAGATGAATGATTGATATAATAATATTACTATTTGGGAGAAAGACTTTGTTTTAAGGTTTAGCAGTTTGAAACTACAACAACAACGTGCACAATCATACTTGTTTCTCTTTGCATGTTTGTAAAAATGGTGGCATATGGAAGGAACAAAGTATCCTTAGAGGAGTTAGTAATGGAAAATGGGGAGGTTGAAATTACTTCATAAACATTCTTCAGGAAGAGGAAAACAAAGTGTTGGGTAGCAATGTATAGGAAAATTGATCGTAAGGTATCAATCAAGACAGAGGGTCAATAGGTCTCAAAACATAGGGCACTAGTCAAGGTATCACTGGCTTGAGAAGGAAGAAGTCGTTAACTTCATAGGAGAGGAATCACCAAGTATAGGGAAACGAAATATCCATGATAGAGAGAATCATTTAGAAAGGGTCATCAAGAAGTCTTTAATGGTAGATAATTTTGACAATGTGTTGGGTACCAAAGTTATAGAGGCTAATGGAAAAGTGTTTGATGAAATTATTGTTCTCTAGTTGTTTGAAGAAAATTTTAACTGTTTTTGTCTATTTACCAGAAATAACATGGTAGAAGAGATTGCATGCCAAGTATTTGTTGAATTATTTTTTCTTTGGAATCCAAGGTTAACAACACTGTATCCCAAGTATTTAATAAAATGTTTGTTCATCAACTTTTTGTTAAATTGTTTGTTTGGTATTGGAGGTTAGAAGTGCATAAAATTACTAGAGGCTTCTTCTCCTGAATACAAGTTGTTTGGTCAAGTGGTGGGTAAACTCCATGCAACTAAGATACAATTTTCAGATAGTGATAGTCTCTTTCTTGGAATTGCTTACTTTTATGGGTAAATTCTTCCGACATGTGGTGGATATCAAGAAAAAAATGGATTTATCAAAAAATATTTCGGTTGAACAATAGTAATTACTTTTTGGGAGTAAACAACTGGAGGATTTATTCCTTTTTTCTAACTATAACATGGTTAAAAAATCAACCCTTATTTTTGTGTTGTGATTGTAGGGTCCTCATTGTCCTAGGTGGAGGCCTGACCCCCTTTCCTAACATCCTTCAATAGAAAAAAAACATAATTAACTAAATACAATGGTTAGAAAAATAACACATTCATAGCTTTATCCCACTAGGAGGGACCTTCAGGTGATGTTAGGGGAGGGGTTGGGCCTTCAAGCCTTTTAGTAGAATCTAGTTGGGAGAGGCCACATGGATAGACAAAGCGCTCCCATCCTAGTTCATGTGACCCTCATATATGTTAGAGCTATAGGATGACTTGTTATGGCTTGATGGAGACCACTAGACATCAAAGCTTCATGGAGGAGGTTGTTGGAATACTGAGAGGGGGGGTGAATCAATATTACCTCTTTTTCAAATTAGCAGTTACTTTTTATATTTTATTGATTACCATAATGAATCAACAATGAATTATATGCAAAAATCAATTATATAAATATATTTAACATCAATTACAAGGTTTTATAAAGAATAGTGAAGGACACCAATCCATTTTAGAGCACCAACTCTAGGAGACACAGATCCCCTTCTTTAGGGCACCAACCCTAGGAATCACCAACTCCCTCGTCTTTAGGGCACCAACCCTAGGAAGAACCAACTCCCTCATTTTTAGGGCACCAACCCTAGGAAACATCAACTCCCTCATTTTTAGGGCACCAACCCTAGGAAGCATCAACTCCCTTGTCTTTTATAATTTGCTTAGTAAGGATATGAATCCTTCCATGCTCGTCCCTTCCACCCTCACTACATAAGTATCTTCAACTTTCCTTCTTGGACTCTATTTCTTCTTTTGATCTTCTGAACTAGACTGCATAGACACCTTCTTCTCACCACTCTTTCTCGTTTATATACTCTTCCAACTGGTGTGAGCTATGAAAAATTGTGTCCCTTTGTTTGGACCATCACACCTCTTCATTAACAATAATCTTGTTTTTTCTTTTTTCTTTATTCAAATATTATCGAGAAGCCTTTTCAATTTAATGAAAATGATTTTCATTAATCGATCACAGGATCGATTTCATTTAACTTAATTTCATGTCTCTACAAATATTGCAGAAATCAAATTCTGTAGAGGCGCTTCCTTCAAACCATTTACATATGACCATAGGTGCAGGACCACAAGCTTATTAATTTAAACACCACCTCTTCTTTCTCCCTTTGTTTCTTTATTCCATATGACCGCAGGTAGTAACGAGGCGCTAAGCCAAGTGAGTGCTTGATCACTTATCAAAATCAACGATCATGTTTTAATGTCACGATGAGATGGATAGTTCTCATTTACTTCGAAACTTCAGGTAGTTACTAGTGGTGAAACTCCCGAAGTACAAACTCCCAGAGTGACGTAACTTGCTGACGTCACTTGTTGACATGGCATTGACTGAGTGTCTGCCACATGTCACTTAGATTCATGAATTATGCATACCTAAAATGCCAACTGCACTTTGAAACTTTTCATCATTTGATTGTGCCATGTGTCCTTGCTGATGTGGATCTCCTCATGTGGAACATGTTCTTATCCTAGATCTACCGATTGTCCTAAATTTCGAAATGTATCTCAGATTGATGACTGAGAGAAACTTCAGAACTTCGGCCTTTGGGTGAACTCATGTGTTATGAATCCTTTTTCACTAAAGTGGTCAGCACCGAAGTTGACCATTATTCTGATCCAATGACCATCATGTATTGTCCATATCAGATGGTCCTCATTTAACCCAAAAAATATTAACTCAATCAAACGACTATCGAGAATTTGGGTATTCGGGATCTCAGGCCTTTTCCCTTGCTTATCCTATCCTTCTACTTTCCTTGATCCAATGGTCGGGATATTTTCTGAAGTGTTCCTTAGATGAGACGACTTGCATCTACTTTGAGACACTTTGTGGCTTACCTTGTCCTTCCACTAAAATTGATCCAACGGTCGAGATACTTCTTGAAGTGTTCCTCAGATCAGACGACTCATGTCCACTTCGGGACTTTAGCCTTCGGGTAATCTTACATGTTCTCAACCCTTTTCTGTCGAAGTGGTTAGCATTGAAGTTGACCACTGCTACCTTGGCGCGCTCTGAATAGATCAACGGTTGAGGGGTTTTCCAGATCCGACGGTTGACGAGAGCTAGTGACTCTGGGGCTTTGGCCTTGGTAGTGAAACTGATGCCAACCATAGATCTATTGGCGGGTGGCCATCGAAAGTTAGTGTGGATTGCAGAACCATAACTTGTGCGTAGTTTAGCCCGTCACCCAAACTCCGCAATTTTGAAGTTTTGCGATTGTTGGTGGATCAACCATAGTCGTCGATATTTGAGTCGAATAGATCTGATGGTCTAGACTAATTGTAGGATTGGAAATAACGTTTAGTTTAATTCTCCCTTAGTGTTCCACAATCAATCCCTACCCTTGATCTAACACTTGTGTATCCAACGGTCCTAGTTTGTCCCATGGGGATTTCGATCCTAATCACGTTTCTGCAATGCGCTTTCCCTTTTGAGCTTCATGTGTGTCATCGATTGTTGACACCAATGACAATATGTCCAACAGAGGTTAGGGTGAGTGGAAGCTAATGATTGTCTCTCATGACACGTTAATGGCAATGAAAACCTAGAAAACAAAATCTGTTAACTTGGAGGGATTATTCAAGGTACTTTTACAATGAATTTGAATATGGTGTTAGAATATGAAACGTAGGAAATTGAATTAGATTTCCAAATATACAAATTTTATTCATATAAATTGTGAATAACTATGTCAAATATGATTTTTTCTAACAATGCTATCTTATTTTTCCAACAAAATATAAGGTTTGTGTTTTTTTTCGTGCAGGTGTTGAGTACCTTAGTGATGGAATTTCATTCCAAAAATTTGTAACTTGTAGAGAACCCGTTTTTCTTGTGCCTTGTATTTTTTGGAAATTTTTGATATTGATTTTGTATTTTTTTTTAAATTATAAAAGTCAACATATGCATGAAATTACAACATCTTTTGTTCGTGCAGGCTAAGAGGGTCTTAACATGATCAAAACATTTTTTTTTTGAGATCGTAGGTATCGGTCTCCTCTAGTGCCGCATATAACTCATTCAAGAAATGGTTAAGATGACAAAAAGTTATAGCATAAATAAGAGAGGTATGTATTATAAGATTTTGATATATGTGAAGACAAAAATAGATTAAAAATAGTAAACACTATTATTATTTTTTTTTTAATTATATATTTTAAATCTTCATAGCCGACTCTATGTATGTATATAGTTTCGTCAACAACTAAATTGATTATCCTATAGAAAAATAACGTCAAAGACAAAGATATAGAGGGGTATTCACAAAAATGGAGGTTTTTATGAATTTGCAGACCAAACCACTAGGTTTATCATCCCAAACCTAAATCCGATCCAACCAAGTCAACACACACGTTTTTGATCCCGCCCAAAAAATTTTGAATTCAAAAGAACGTGTGCACGTTCTTAGGAGCACACACACATTTTAGGAATACACACACATTCATAATAATGCACATGTGCTTTTATAAGTCATTCCCCTATCCCTCCCACACTCTCTTTCTCTCTCTCTCTCTCTCTCTATCTCTCCTACATCTACCACCCCTTTTTATCTCCCTCTCACTCTCCTTCTCTACCCCCTGTCTGTCTACCTTTCTCTCCCTCACACTCCTATACACGTTAAGACCTAGACATGGCAAGACTTAGACATCACAATGCATGGAAATACCTAGACCTAGACCTTGCCTTGACATTCTTCAGACTCTCACACCCACTCCCTCTCTATCCCCCCCTCTTCCACTCTCTCTCCCTCTGCCCCTCCCTCCCATATCTCTTCCACTTATCTCCCACCCTTTCTCTCTCTCCATGTTTTTCATCTCAGTCTCACTCTCTATACCCCTATTTCTCTCTCTATTCCCCCTCTCTGTCTCCCTTTGTATCCCCCCTTCCTATCACTCTCTCTCTACCCCCCCTTCTATGTCTCCCTCTCTTCTTCCCTCCCTCTCACTATCCCTCTTTGTACCCCACCTCTCTGTCTCCCTCTCCCTCTCTCTTACACACTCTATGTACCCATCCTATTTGTCTTTCTCTCTTTCCATCTCACACTCTCTCTCTCCCACCCCTCCTCCCTCTCTCTCTCCCCCTCCCTCCCACTATCTCTCCTCTATCTCTCCTACATCTACCCCTCTCTCCTACATTTGAATCTCTCTCTACCCCATCTATATATTCCTCTCTCTCCCTCTCACACACTCTCTACTGCCCTTCTATGCCTTTCTCTCTCTCCCTCCCACACTCTCACACACACACTTTCTAGCCCGCCATCTATGTCTTCCTCTCCCTCCCTCCCACACTCTAATGCACTCACTCTCTACCTCCCATCTTTGTCTTCCTCTCTCTCCCTCCCACACTCTCACTCACACATTTTATATCCCCTCTCTATGTCTTCCTCTCTCTCCCTCCCACATTTTATATCCCCTCTCTATGTCTTCCTCTCTCTCCCTCCCACATTTTATATCCCCTCTCTATGTCTTCCTCTCTCTCCCTCCCACACTATAACACACTCACTCTCTACCTCCTCTCTTTGTCTACCTCTCTCTCTGATCCAAAAGGGATCTAGAGAAGGTTAATAATAACTCATAATGCATAGAAGAAAACCAAGACGCTCAGAATGGCTTCAATAGACAACAAAAGGGAAAACATTCAAAGTTCCCAAAACTCAGTGAAAAGGACATGATCGTGAAGAGAATGTCTCAATATTTCTAAGCACGTCTCAATATTTCTAATGGTTCAAACAATTCATCAAACGAAGTTACAAATCAAAAGTTATAAGCGGTCAAAGTTCATGTCAAACTTGGTCAAAAGTCAAAAAGTCAAGGTGACACATGGCAACACTGCAAGGGTTGTTGCGCCTCTTTCGTCACCTTAGTGAGAAAAATAGAGGTGCTTGCAAGATTAGTTGGGTTTTCTAAGAAGGACAACTGTAAGGAAAAGGGTTAGAGAAAGAAATATAAAAGAACAACTAAGAATTAAACTAAGAAATAAAACAAAAACTAAATTAATGAGCATAGGGACATAAGGACAAAAGAAACAATGAGACCCATGTCACCAATGATAAGGCTGATATTAGTGAAAAAAAACACCGAAAAGAAAGAGGACTATGAGTCCCTTCTTCCTCCAAGGGAGGGCTCTTGGACCCCCACAAATAAGCTCTTCTTACAACTTTGAAAATGAAAATGGTGAAATAATTCTTTCCTAATCCACTCAAGGGGTGAGGTGGATTTCCCAATGCAATGATGCTAGTATACTCTTGGTAAGGATAGAGGATTCCTCAAGAGAATAATGGCAACATAACTTTTCTATGAATTCCTTGAAAAATGAAGTGTATCCATGGCCTTTTTATAGCATTCCTTTGAGGTATTGTCCAACTAGTTTGTAGTGTGTAAAGAGGCTAATTAGGCAATTTCTATGTCTTTGACCAGCCACCTAGTCGAATCCAGTCCAGATTTAAGTGTCAAATCAACTTGGAAGCTGAACCAGAAGTGGGTGGGAGGCCAACCACTCTCATAAATGCGTCGCTTCTTAGGTGTGCGGATTTTTGTAACAACGGTCGCGCATCGTGCGCATGTGCATGATTCTTGCATTTCTATTTTGCGCATGTGTGCACGCGCCTTGTGTCTTCATAGCACCCTTTAATTTTGTCACTAGTTGTATAGTTTTTGACCTTTTGAAAATGCTTTTGTGGTAATTCTGGTCCATGGGTGACCTCATAACTGTTTGACGATGCTAAATTCTTGTAACCATTTGCGGATGAAATTTCAGTGATAACAAGGGTGACACATGGCACGTCTGTACAGATGAGTTGGCATGGGATGACTTGGCAAGGATGGTAGACATGTGGGAAAATCAGATTGTGACAAGTGTTAGTTCCATGAGTAAATTATATGGTGCCACGTGGCACCCCTCCAATGGTTGGTATGTGCAAAAGTTTTATGACTCCATCGGAGTCAAACTCATGACCTCTCCATTAGCCCAAAGGCCTCACAAATCCACGCTAACCATTATACCAATACTTATTCCTTGTTTATACTATGGAACATAATTATATTTAAGTTTGAAACTTTGTATGGGCACCAAAGGAAAGGGGATAGGCCTTCGACCTAGCCCCTCATTACATGTTTATCCCATACGACCACTGATTTTTCCAGCCTAGGGGATTATCCAACTATCCACCACTATATTTAACATATTTTGCCAATTGCTGCCATTTTAGCAACCACTTGCAATATTTAGTAGAGCGCACCATTTTCGTTATAACCATATGTATAAAAGGGGAGGCCCATGGGATTCGACCACGGGACCTCCACCTAACCAAGTTCTAAACTTAGCCACCACAACCAATGTGCCAACCACTTCCTTTTTTGCATAACTGCCGGAAACTTGTATAAGGAGGGCCCTCAATTAGTGCATTCGGGACACAAGAGCATGAGAGGTGAGACCAAGTGAGCCCGTACGATTTTGTATGGAATTGGGTGTGATTTTCAATATTTTGGCACTAGTTCGAGATTTCCAGTCATTTATTGTAGGAGCAGTGGCACACAAATCGAGGCAAGGGTGCCTCTTGGGCCAAAAAGTGTCCGACTCAAATTGAGGCGTGGAGATAGTCATTTTTAGGTTAAACGACACCACAAACATAGTGGTGGTGTTGTTTTTATGATATGAGCAAATCTTCTATATCTTAACTCCAGAATGAGGTATACTTATGTATTTTGCCCAATTCTTTTGTGGACTTAATAAAAATACCTACCCATTTGAGAGCAGGACCCGGAGACGTATTCCACTAGGGAGGAACTTCGTTATCAAGTTCTTTGGGTTCATATTGCATGATTATGTCTCTTTCCTTTTGAGCTTTTCCTTCTTTATGGTGTACTTTAGTTTATGCTCATTTGATGCAATTCTTTAATAAGTCATTTGATGAAAAGATCCCAGATCATGTTGGTATCAGAGAAATCATCTTTGAATTGAATTGTTGAGTATGAATGCTTACTAGGGCCAAGCATAAGCAGGGTGATGGAATTCTTAAGACGGTCAATCCAGAAGTTGGCCGTGTATCTCGAAGGAAGAAGATGGTTGAAGAGGACAAGTGTGATGAACAAGAGAAAAACTTTCACATGGTCTTTTATCGCATGTCAGAAATGGTCAAATGAATGTATGGATATTACGAGAAGAGGATGAAGAAGAAAGGGAAGAAAAATGAAGCACATGTAGATGATGATGCTTCGATAAATCAAGGGGCTAGAGAAGATCCTCCTAAGCCTCCATCTTCGCCTTCATGTTCTAGTTCTTCTTCCTTTAAGAATTCTCATCACTATCAACATTCTAACCATAAATCCTCTTTTAAGAAACCATTATTGAAGCTTGATGTAAAGTTTGTTTTACCTATGTTTAATGTGGATGCTAATCCTAAAATGTTATACAATTGGATCCGACAGGTTGAAGTATATTGTCGTGTTCAACATATTGAGGAAGAGGAAGTTAAAGTGCAATTGGCTTCTCTTCGGTTGGAAGACACCGCTCTCGTATGGTGGGAGAGCAAGCTACAATACATAAGTAAGTGTAGTAATATTCTTTCCTCATGGTCAGAATTTAAATCAGAGATAAGGAAGCAGTTCTATCCATTAGGGTATTTACATAAAGCAATGATGGAATGGCAAAGTTTGAGGCAGAGTAAAGGTCAAACTATACAAAGTTTCACAAAATAATTTAGGAAGAAATATCTAGCATTGAATACTCGTTTGGATTCTTATGAAACTTTAATGAAGCATATTGACGCACTTCACAGTTATATTCATCATACTTTTCTCTTGTTTAACCCCACTAGTCTTGACGAAGTTTGTGTGCAAGCCACTCACCTTGAGAACAGGGGGAAACATGTTCAATAAGATCCCACGAAGAAACCTTCCAATTTCCCACAAAATACATTCAAGAAGTTTAAAAGGAAGGAAAAGAAGACTGCTACAGTGACAATAGAAAGACGAAAACCATCGTGCACTCATTGCAAGAGGAGCGGTCACGATGAAGAACACTATTGGAAACTGCATCCAAAAAAGAAACCGAAATAGTTCAGTGGAAAGGAGAAGACAAAGAATGTTGCTACAGTGTAGCAAGATCTTCGTTCCGAATTAGGAGATGAAGGAAAGATCACAATGGTTGGAGTACAAGGTAAATATTCTCTTCATGCTAGTTCAAGTTCCAATGATGAGTCTCATATTGATGAATGAAAGAGGAATGAGTTATTTCATATATGAGTTGTATCTAAACATACAAAGATAGATACATTATTTGATTCGGGTTTCCAAGTAAACTTAATATCTGAAGCACTTGTTAAGAAGATGGGTCTTGTAATGAAACCACATCCAAAGCCTTATCCTCTTGGTTGGGTATGTGATAATGAAAAAATGAATGTCACCAAACAATGTAGGATCATATTTTCTATTGCTTCAAAGTTGATTGATGAAGTAGATTTGGATGTTGTACCACTTGATATATGTGGCATAGTGTTGGGGTGTCCTTATCTTTATGATAGAAAAACAATCTTCTTTCATCATGAGAACAAATAACACCTTACTAAAGGGGGAGTGGAATATATTGTTAGATCTCACAGCATGAGGGTAAAGACAACACTTGTTAGTGCAGGGCAAATGAAAAGACTCATAACCACTAATAAGAGATATGTACTCACAGTCATCAAAGAGAAAGATGTCGGGACATTCGATGCTTTCCAGGGATGTGATCCATCTCATAAACAATAATTAATTGACATTGTTTCTAGGTATGATGATATTTTTCAGGAACTAGATGGATTACCTCCTAAGAGGGAAATCCAACATAGATACATATTCAACAAGATTCTCCTCTTCCTAATGTGGGCATGTACATGATGTCAGTTGTGTAGATGAAAGAGATCAAGAAGAAGGTACATGGCTTATTGGATCAAGGGGTCATTAGGCCCAATTCATCTCCTTGTGGTTCTTCGATCATGATGGTGCCAAAGAAAGATGGCACATGGTGAATATGTGTCGATTACCGGGATTTAAATAAAATCACAGTGAAAATTGATACCCTCTTCCTCGCATAGATGATTTACTTGATTAGTTGAAGAATGCTGTTTTTTTCACTAAGTTGGATTTGTGCAATGGATATCATCAAATCAGGGTCATAGAATAGGATGCATGGAAGCCTTCCTTTAAAACCAAACAAGGATTTTTTGAATGGTTAGTTATGCCATTTGGGCTTTGTAATTCTCCAACAAATTTCATGCGTGCGATGAATGTTGTATTCAGGCCTTTCTGGGATGACTTTGTGATTGTATATTTAGATGACATTCTTGTTTTTAGTGGGACTTAGGATGAACATTTAAGGCATGTAAAACAATTACTGGATATTTTTCAAAGGGAAAAGATGTATGTGAAAATGTCGAAATGTGAATTTGGCAAGACTGCGCTTGTGTACTTAGGTCATATCGTGGGAGGAGGACAACTAAAGATTGATCCTTCCAAAATTGAAGTAATTGAAATTGGCCTGAGCCAAAAAGTGTGACTGAGATCTGGAGCTTCTTGGGTGCAGTCCAGTATTGGGGGAGATTAATTCCCAGCTTCTCCTTTATAGAAACACCTTTGCATGCCTTAACCAGTGTGAAGAACACTTTTTAGTGGGAAGGAAAGCAACAAAATGTTTTCAACATTTTGAAGGAGAAGATCAGTACCACACCAGTATTAGCACTACCGAATCTTCAACATCCATTCGAGATCGAGACAGATTCCTGCATATACGCCATGGGTGTAGTATTGATGCAATATCGTAAGCCTATTTGTTACCACTCTAAAATTTTTAACCAAGTTGTTGTTAACTATCCTACATATGATAAAGAGTTGTATGCATTAGTTCAAATCGTAAAGAAATGGAAGCATTACTTGTTAGGGAAGGAAACAATTATACATACAGATCACCAGCCCTTACAGTATCTCCAGGCACAAACCAAGCTACAACAATCTCAACACTACAGATGGATAGGTTTTCTACAACAATTTCATTTGGTAATCAAGTACAAGAAGGGTACAAGTAACAAAGTAGCTGATATGATTTCTAGACCTCTGATTGCTTCTTCTATTATTTTGAATAATACTTCTTTATCTCATGATATCTATGTAGAGAAATATGCCATCGATGAAGATTTTAAAGAAGTATATGAGAAGCTAACCCATGGTGCATAGTAGAGAACTATTGTCTACAGGGAAAATTACTTTATCATCTTGGGAAGCTATGTATTCCTACAATTGAATGAGTACATGTGAGACGTGAAGCTCATAATTCTCTTGTGTCTGGGCATTTTGGGGTAGGAAAAACTATGGCTCATTTGCAGAGGTTTTGTGACTGGCCTCAAATGAAAGCAATTGTAACTAAATTTGTAAAGGGGTGTGTGATGTGTTCTACTTGTAAGCCCACTAATAGAAAATTGGGGCTATACTCACCACTTCCTGTTCCATCCCATCCATGGGAAAGTATATCCATGGATTTTGTAGGGGGTTTACCAATGACCAAAGGGAGTAATGATTATTTGTATGTCGTAATGGATAGGTTCAACAACTAGATGTGTATCTTGATGCCATGTAAAAAGCAGATCACTACTGAGAAGACTGCTAATATCTTCTTTCAACATGTTTGGGTTCACTTTGGGTTACCCACGTCCATTGTCTCGGATCGAGATACTCGATTCCTTGGGGATTTTTGGACTATCTTGTGGAGAATGATGGACACTAAATTGAAGAGGATCATTGCTTTTCATCCATAGATCGATGGACATATAGAGGTGGTAAACATAACAATGGTACTTTTGCTTCAAGGCTACTGCAAAAATCATCCTAAGTTATGGGATGAATAGATATAATATGTACAACACGATTATAATTGATCTTTACATTCATCCACTCAGAGTTCACATTTTGAGACATGTTTTGGGTACCTACCAAAGGTTCCTTTGGACTTGATGTATGGGAGAGATGCTGATGTGAATGAAGAATGAACATAGGACAAATCCTGCAAGTTCATTCATAGGATCCAATAGATACACCAGGAAGTCATGGAACATTTGGAGAAGAGTCAAGCACAATATAAATCTCAGCATGACAAGAACATGGTTGATTATCAGTTCTAGGTTGGAGACTGGATATGGATTCACATTAGCAATGAATGATTGAAGGGTGAAGGAAAGAAACTCAAGCCCATTCGATATGGACCCTTCACTATTTTGGAGAAAAGAAACACTAATGCTTCTCATTTAGATCGTCCACCTTATGTGCAAATTTACTCCATTGTGAATGTAGAGAACTTGAAACTTTTTGAGCCTCCCATGATCATGGATCAGGATGAGGAAGTTTCAATACCTTCAGTTGATGAGTTTTCACTTGAGTAATTGGATGAGTTACATGAATATATCATCCTGGATAGAAGGACGAGGACTTCACGCAGGGGTGATGTTGATTATCTTCGAGTAGGCTTAAAGGGCACACAACCAAGCAATGTAAAGTGGATTGAGAAGGACAAACTAAGGGGACTCTTCCCTCACTTACCAATTGATTAATGAAATCTTTTGGTGGTCCAAAAATCTCTTAGTGCGAAGGTGTGATCCAAAAAGGATCTAAAGAAGGTTAAGAACAACTTATAACACATAGAAGCAAATCATGATGCTCTGAATGGCTTCAACAGAAAGCAAAAGGGAAAAAATTCAAAGTTCCCAAAATGCAGTGAAAGGGGAAATATCATGAAGAGCGCGTCACAATCTTTCTAACGGGGCAAACGGCTCGTCAAACAAAGTTACGGATAAAAAATTATAAGCGGTCAAAGTTTAGGTCAAACTTGGTCAAAAGTCAAAAAGTCAAGGTGACACGTGGCACCACTGCAATGGTGAGATGTGGCATGTATGTATAGCTGAGTTGGCATGGGATGATGTGGCAAAGATGGAATACATGTGGGCAAATCATATTGTGACAAGTGTCAGTTCCATGAGCACATTATATGTTGCCACGTGGCACGCCTCCAATGGTTGGTGTTAGCACAAGTAGTCACCCTTAGATTGCATAGAGGGTAAGCCCAGTACCCATCAGTTTATACAGTAAATGTAAATTTGTTTTAGGTGGTCAAATGGAGAAGAATCAATGATAATAATGTTCTAACTCAGAAATCTGGACTAGCATGCACTAGCCATTGAGGTCTTGAATCAAATTCAGTCAGTAAGTTGGAGTAAGGGTGAGTAGGAGGAATATTTAGTGAGAAAGGTGTAGAGGTCCGCTATGAAAATCAGATTTTCCAGCAGCCTAAGGAGGAAAAACTTAAACACAAGGTCCTCTTGGATTCAAATTTCAAGGAAGCTGAAAGAAATCATAACAATACTATAATCAAACATTTATCATAATACAGTTACAACAATCCATGTGAATCAATAAAACATGAACTCTTTCAGTATCAGAGGAAAATAAGATGGAGTAAGAAACATGACTTAGATTAACCAAGATGTCTCAAAAACAAATACATAACCATAGAATCAGTTGTTCTCAATCAAAATATTACAATAGCAGGGAGCCTAGCTCAACCATTCGACCATAACAAAATATCAAAACTGCCTATATATACTAAAAATGCTGCAACAACCATGAATGTGATCAGACCCCTCAATTCAAAGTTTCCATTCGACGCCTACTCTGTCAGTTTGTGTAGGCCTCCTCATTTTAGATGTGAGCCAGGCACATTTATGTGCTTTATAGGAAAATCTATCCATAAGGAAGCATTGGATTGATAGTCTGCCTTCACAACCGCTCTCTGCATGTTTTCCATTTATGGGTGAGACAAGGTCTCAACTGCCACCCCCATTTCCATTAACTACCTTTTCTCGGGATTGCGACATGACTAAATGTTTAGGGGATGACCACACACTGCTCTTGGATAGGATGTTGTATGAGAACATGATTGTGGGGCTACTCAAAGGTGGTTTGGATTTAGACTGCTTTTGGGCCCACAATCCATATCCCTTCACCACATATCTCTCTTGACTTACCATGGTTTCAATTGCGGGACCGCTCAATAAAATTATCGTCCAAGCATGTTGTGTTCCGCAATGGATTGTGGCTGTCGATATCATGATATTGGATGAGGCTTCATGATCAGCGGCTCAAATATTCCCCCTCCAAATCAATGGATCAAATCTTCCCTTTCAAAACAACGACCGAGATTTGCTTCACGGATCAACCTTCGGGCCTTTCAATAGTCAAAATTTATTTGCTTCAAGAAAATTCTCTGGAGATAGGGATCTGACGACACATGGCTCTTGCTAATCAATGGATCAGATGCATTTCAGGCCTTTAGGACTTCGACCACTTCTGCAACTTTGCAAATTTAGCGCTTTGGGACTTCAGGCTTTCGGGCTTCTAAGCACTTCTCATTTTAAATCTCCTGAAGCTCATTTCCCTGAAGTCTTGGATTGACTGCCACCTATCCCCTTTAAGATCAATGGTTTGTAGTCACTTTGGGGCCTTTTGCTTTGGCGCTATACTTCGCACAATTTTTCACTCGCAAACACCCGTGAGCCGCTGATTAGGACTGTTCCTGGAATCTTTTCCGCTGAAAGATTAAAAATGTCTTCTGCTTATGCTTCAATCCCGAAACAGACTGTTAAGAAAGCTGCGCTTTGTGTTCATGGCTGCATCCTGTATGATCGAGGATTTGGACAACTGGTTGTGGGTTTGGGAAGACAAAAGGATTAGTGACAGAATCCAAGAAGATGAGTTCTCAAACACAAAGGGGCAAACAAAAATGACTTTGTGGACTGAAGGGGAAAAATTAAGACTTGGTCTATGAAAAGGATAGAGTCAGGGAAAAATTACAGACTTATGTAGAAACCACAAACCCACAGGACTCTAACAAGTTCATGTGATAACATTTGGCTCCACAGGGGATGACATGCTCCCTGCAAGATGCCAAGAACAAGTAGTTCCAGTGCCTTAGCTATTGGGTTATGGAGTCACTTATAAAAACATTTCACCGAAGGCCGACATGTACACTATTCTACTTAGAAAAAGGAAAGAAAACACACGTGCTCTAGAAAGAAATTATTTATGTACAATCCTAGGCTAACTAACTTTTACAATGCGCTAGGTGAAAGAAAACTTCCACAATAGCCACCCTGATTGTCTGGTAATACAACTCTTCTTCACTTCACCGTAGATGATCCATAAAAATCTAGGGAGGTATGACAACAGAACGAGAACATGGCTTGGAACACTGACCATACCCCCGAATGATGATAAGATGAATAATTCTACAGGTTCCAATTCTTTTGGAAAACACAACTCCATATATAGCCCCACATGGTCACAAAATTTATAATTAGGGGAGCTCAATTGGCAAGAAATTAATTCATGTCCTTCATTGTGGCTCACCCGTCATTCGATGTTCTCAGGTGGGTAGAGAGATGATACGGGTCGACTGATCCCAGGTGATATTTGTGTGTTTACAGGTCCTGGACAAGAGGTAAACTGCCCACTTAGCTCCTCGTTTACATGATGCTCCGTGTCTTATGCGGTTTGAGAATGGATGATTTCCACCCAATGCATTTCCTTAAGGAATAAAGGAAAAGTATCTATAGTGTGGTCTTGGAAATCCTTCATAAAACCATACTCACTTGTGAGTATTGGTGAAATAATGCGATTTGAAAATTTCAAAAAATATGAAACATATGACTCCATGTATATGGCCACAGGATCATGAATAACATGATAGAATTATGGTTGCTTTAGAGGACCAGACTGCTCCTATGTAAATGCCTCTCTTCTTGAAAATAAATGACCTCCTTGCTCCTTCGAAAACAACTCTTGATCATCAACAATTGTAGTCTCTTTTCCTTGTTGTTGTTCCAACTCTGATTCATAATCAATATCTTCTTGCTCAGAATCTGAAACATGCTGATGGTCTTCTTCCTTAGACACATGAAATTTTTCATGATATGCTTGCATATGAACCCCCTTGCTAGCCCTGATGTTCTCTTTGACTTCTTCAACATCTTCAAACAATTGTCTTAATGATGAATATTTCCTCTCTCTCAAGAGAAGGACTAGCTTTGGATGTTGATCCATGACATAGTACACCATGGTAGCAGTCTCCGTGGGTATGATATCCATAGGCATATGTTGACGGGAAAAATTGACCATTCATCAACAGGAGGGGTGGATCCGGTCCAAGGTTGTCTAAATAACCCAAGCCGTTTGGAATGATCCACTCTGATAGGTTTAGCGGCTCCGTTGGTCGATCTAAGTCCTAGGAAAGTGAAAGAAAAACTAAACTAAAGAAACTAATCTAAGTGAAAAAACTAGCTACAACAAACTATATACAATTCTAAAATATATATATACAGTTCACTAACTAATATACAAAACAATCATTCTACTTATTTAAATGTTCAGCTATCAACAAAATTAAATCTCAATTATATATGTATAGTATTTACAGAATACAAATTTTGATCGAAATTTGCAAAAATCATTCATAAATTGTCTTATGACAACGAAGCTATTATTTTTGGACTTTTATAACTTTTCTGTGAAAGAAGTGAAACGAAAACTAACTAAGCTAAGAAATTGAGATAACAATCTGTACTATATATCTATCTAAACTACTGAGAACTCTCGAATTTATTTAACTATTAAATTGCAAATAACAAACTGACCTGAAGTAACACTTCCTATTTGTCCTGTTCACAACACTCGATTTAGCTGTTTGATGGGAGAAATCCACACTAGATTTTTCCACAAGCTTCTTGTAAACATGAAGCATCAATTCTCTTTGAATACGAATGATAGAACAAATAAGACATAAAATGACATCAATCTTATAGTTTACAAATCCTCACATTAGATAAATCCCAGTGTGAAGATTTGTACATAACCGTTCATTTAACTAAGAAGACAAACCTTCTATTCATTAAATTCAAACATAGTAATTGCTGTGAGTAAAATGAGATACATCAAATATGGACAAAATTTAAATCATAACGCATCAACCTGTAACAAATCTTTATATCTAAAGTAGTCAGTAATTTGATTACAAATTAAAATGCACAGAAACTTGAACAAAAGTAAGATAAATTGAAGCTAAAGCCGTACAACAAATCCACTTCTATTCGAGTCTGTATAATCATAAGTCCATAGTCTTTGTTCTCCCAACAGTGATGGGTTGTTTACAAAAAATAATGAGTATATAAAGGCCACAGGGTGAAACATCCCCTATGGAAAGTATCAAAACTGTTCACAAAAAATATGGGAACAATCTCCCAAATTACTATTTTTGCCTAAGACTAACAACTTAAACCAAAACTATGTAACAAAAAACATGTTCTGAACTGCAACAACAGATCCAATTCCCATTGAAATTCGTGTGTACCTGTAGATGGACAAAAATAGACAATTTTAGATAGTGTTTAGTTGTAAAATAAAAAAAAAATATAAATTTTATGACTAGCTACAGAATCTCTTGATTCTGTAGCTGGTCATATTTGCAAACATAATTGTATTGAATCAATTGAATGGTAACATAAATATATGCAATGAATCAAACAATTCTTTTATTACTAATTCAAAACAAATACAATCGTTTATGCTACTTCAAGAACAACAAAATTGTGTTAAATAGATTCAATCAAAACATAACCATATTCGATTTAGCAAACAAATCAACGCAAACACAATAGTTTATGCTAATTCAAAATGAAATCATTCTTGCTAATTCAAACCAAATCTTTTATGCCAATTCAAAACTAACATAATCATTTTTGAATCAATTCAAACAAAACAAAACTATAGTCAACTAATTCAGAACAAACACAATTGGCTATGCTAATTCAGAACAAACCAAATCATTCAAAAATCAATGTTGAAATAACATACCTTGGTTGTAGGGATATGATTTGGTCAGGATGATTTCGAGTTAAAAATAGCAGTGGCTGCCTCTACATTTTAAAGAGAACAGAGCCTATTGTCTTTCAACTTGCTGACAGACTGCTTGATAAATCTTTGGATTGATCAAGGGTTCAATAGAGGGAAAGAGGCATAAGGCTGGACGGGTGGAAGGGGTTTTGAGGCCCAGGCCTAGAGAGGTAATAAACGTTCCAACAAATGCACATAGACCCAAAACGCACCTTTCAGCCACAGAGAAGATCTGAAAAATGACCTGTAAAGGATGAGATAGATCTTTGTAATAACCCAATTTCTAAGGAAATCGCCCGTGATGAAGGTAAAGGGGCTAATTTAGGTTCTGGGTTTTCAAGGGTTTGATCGGATTCAAAACTCTTTTCCCAGAATCGCTCACGAAAAAACGTGTCTCTGGGAGGCAATACAGGGTTAAATTCGCACTACAGGAGCCATAGGAGAGAACACACAGTCAGCAGGGTAAATGGTGAAGAGGTTATATAGGGTAGACACAAGACCAATTCCCACAGTTTCCTCAAAACAAACAGAGGTAGCCCGAGATGCAAGGCAGACGTTTAATGCCTATGCGTACGAGGGTGGTGGAAACCATGCAAAACATTCATTTTGGCATGTACAAACGACGATGCCTTGGTAACAGATTCATTCAAATCACAATCAAAACATTGTAAACCAATATCAAATAAATTATTCAAATAGTCATCGCAAGCCATAACATACATAACCAAAATATTTTGACCAAAAATCCAATAATTATTTGAAAACCATAGTGTTCATAACCAACAATTGGTCCATATATTAAATCAACAATACTGTTTGCATGATTCAAAGAAACCATTACATCGACCATTGAACCATGGATTTAATCACAATGTTAATGCGTCTCATGAAACCATTGCACCAAGGAATTTGATCAAAGACAATAGAATATCATATCACCATTGTATCAAGGATTCAATCAAAAACACCATAACTCAATGCATCACGAACTTATAAATTGAAACCATATTAACAAAAATGCAAAGTGAATAAAGGTTTGGTGTCTTGCCAATTGTATGACCATTATTGAGTCAGAGGTAAAAGAGCCATGACGACATAAACAAAAGGATCTTTAATAATCCAAATATGATTTTAATGCCATCGATATGACTCGCGACTCAAGGTTTTCACGCTTGGAGTCGTGAAAATGAAAACGAGAAGCATATATGCAAAAGACAAGATGATAGTGTTGTTTTGTTTTAAAGAATTGCGACGAGTATTGAGGGTTCAAAACCCTTGTGTAGGCAACTTATACGGAAACAATAAAAATGCAAAATGGCTGCCAAGAACATACTATGATAAACATTATAAAACCTCCTATTGAAGATAGCCAAGGCTTCCTCTTCCCCTCTCCTCAAGGCATTAAAATTGAACCAGTATTGATCAAGGGAATTGTTCTCACCCCAACACTTTAAAAATGCATGGCATAGCTCGGTCCAGGAGCCAATAGAACCGGCTTCCAGACATCTAAACCACACAACAACATCTCCAGACAAATAATGTGAGAACAACCCCATGGTAACATCCTCATGAACAATCTCGAACTGATCAACAAGGTTCTCAAAGGCCTCTGAGTGCCTCTTAACTGTAACATGGTCTTCTCCAGAAAACCGAGGAAGATACTCAAAGGAATCAAGAGGATAAGGGTTAAGGCGATATGGTAGACTCAGAGGTTTAAACAACTTATTTATGATTTTAATTTGAAAAGGAGTGGGATGATCATGAGGATTAACGAGTTGATGGCAAGGCTCAGTAGGTATAACAAAGGGTAATGAGATTTGAAAATACTGTGAATTATTTTAAACCTCCTCAGGGCTACAAGGGTGATCAATTTCAAGAGGAGATGCAATACAAATCTCACTTTTATGAATAGGCAGAGGTGAAGACATGATATTGGTATATACAACACAAGAAGAGAGCATGTTCTCTTCTTTCAAGGATGGATAAATAAAGGAAGGCCTATTATCATCTGAATAGAAAAAGCAGATGATAATCCTCTTTATATGTGAAGGGAAAGAGAGAAATGAGCTGATAAACAAGAACACAATTTCATGAATAAATCTCATAAACTGATACATAGTCTTCCCCTTTGGTTTGGTCATCTTTCTATCAACAGGATCCTCCCCAGTGGAGTCTTCGATTCTGAAGTCGCCAGGTGAAAGTTGCAATCTTTAATGGTTCTGATATTTGATGCACCTTCAGAATCAAAAGCTCGTTTTCGTTCTATCCCAGGGAAAAGTCTTCAATTCATTCCCCGTCAATGATGCCATAAATGTTAGCACTAGAAGTCACCCTCAGATTGCATAGAGGGTAAGACCAATACCCATCAGTTTATACAGTAAATGTAAATGAGTTTTAGGTGGTCAAATGGAGAAGACTCAATGATAATAACGTTCTAACTCATAAATCAGGACTAGCATGCACCAACCATTAAGGTCTTGAATCAACTTCAGTCAGTAAGTTGGAGTAAGGGTGAGTAGGAGTAATATTTAGTGAGAAAGGTGTAGAGGTTCGCTATGAACATCATATTTTCCAGTAGCCTGAGGAGGAAAAACTTAAACACAACGTCCTCTTGGATTCAAATTTCAAGTAAGATGAAAGAAATAATATTAGTACTATAATCAAACATTTATCATAATACAGTTACAAAAATCCATGTGAATCAATCAAACATGAACTCTCTCAGTATTAGAGGCAAATAAGATGGAGTAAGAAAACTGAGTTAGATTAACCAAGATGTCTAAAAAAAAATACATAACTAGAGAACCAGTTGTTCTCAATCAAAATATTACAATAGCAGGGAGCCTAGCTCAACCATTCGACCATAACAAAATATCAAAACTTCCTATATATACTAAAAATGCTGCAACAACCATGAATGTGACCAGACCCCTGCATTCAAAGTTTCCATTCGACGCCTACTCTATCAGTCTGTGCAGGCCTCCTCATTTCAGATGTGAGCCAGGCACATTTATGTGATTTACAGGAAAATATGTCCATAAGGAAGCTTTGGATTGACAGTCTACCTTCACAACCGCTCTCTGCATGTTTTCCATTTATGGGGTGAGTCAAGGTCTCAACTGCTGCCCCCATTTCCATTAACTACCTTTTCTCGGGGTTGCGACACGACTTAATGTTTAGGGGACGACCACACACTGCTCTTGGATAGGATGTTATATGAGAACATGATTGTGGGGCTGCTCAAAGGTGGTTTGGATTTAGACCACTTTTGGGCCCACAATCCATCTCCCTTCTCCACATATCTCTCTTGACTTACCATGGTTTCAATTGCGGGTTTGCTCAATAAAATTATCGTCTGAGCATGTTGCATTCTCACAATGGATTTTGGCTGTCGATATCATGATCTTGGATGAGGCTTCACGATCAATGGCTCAAATATTCACCCTCCAAATCAATGGATCAAATCTTACCTTTCAAAACAACGACCGAGATTTTCTTCACGGATCAACCTTCAGGCCTTTCAATAGTCAAAATTTATTTTCTCTAAGAAAATTCTCTGGAGCTAGGGATTTGACGACATGTGGCTCTTGCTAATCAATGGCTCAGTTGCATTTCAAGCCTTCAGGACTTTGGCCACTTTTGTAGCTTTGTAAATTTAGTGCTTTGGGATTTCAGGCTTTTGGGCTTCTAAGAACTTCTCATTTTAAATCTCCTGAAGCTCATTTCCCCGAAGTCTTGGATCGACTACCACTTGTCCCCTTAACGATCAATGGTTCGTATTCACTTTGGGGCCTTCTTCTCTTGCGCTATACTTTGCACAAGTTTTCACTCCTGAACACTTGTGAGCCGCTGATTAGGACTGTGGAATCTTTGCCACTGAAAGATTAAAAATGCCTTCTGCTTATGCTTCAATCCCAAAATAGACTGTTAAGAAAGATGTGCTTTTTGTTCATGGTTGCATCATGTACGATCGAGGATTTGGACAACTAGTTGTGGGTTTGGGAAGACAAAAGGATTATTGATAGACCAAGAAGATGAGTTCTCAAACATAAAGGGGCAAACAAAAATGACTTTGCCGACTGAAGGGGAAAAATTAAGACTTGGTCTGTGAAAAGGATAGAGACAGGGAAAAATTACAGACTTATGTAGAAACCACAAACCCACAGGACTCTGACAAGTTCATGTGATAACATTTGGCTCCACAGGGGATGACATGCTCCCTGTGAGCTGCCAAGAACAAGTAGTTCCAGTGCCTTAGCTGTTGGGTTATGGAGTCACTTATAAAAAAATTTCACCGAAGGCCAACATGTACACTATTCTACTTAGAAAAAGGAAAGAAAACACACATTATCTAGAAAGAAATTATTTATGTACAATCCTAGGCTAACTGACTTTTACAATGCGCTAGGTGAAAGCAAACTTCCACCATAGCCACCCTGATTGTCTGGTAATACAAATATTCTTCACTTCATTGCAGATGATCCATAAAAATCTAGGGTGGTATGACAACATAACAAGAACATGGCTTGAAACACTGACCATACCCTCGAATGATGATAAGATGAATAATTCTGCAGGTTCCAATTCTTTTGGAAAACACAACTCCATATATAGCCCCACAGGGTCACAAAATTTATAATCAGGGGAGCTCAACTGGCAAGAAATTAATTCATGTCCTTCATTGTGGCTCACCCGTTGTTCAATGTTCTCAAGTGGGTAGAGAGCTGATACGGGTCGGCTGATCCTAGGTGATATTTGCGTGTTTACAGGTCTTGGACAAGAGGTAAACTGCCCACTTAGCTCCTCGTTTACATGATGCTCCGTGTCTTATGCAGTTTGAGAATGGATGATTTCCACCCAATGCATTTCCTTAAGAAATAAAGGAAAAGTATCTATAGTGTGGTCTTGGAAATCCTTCATAAAACCATACTCACTTGTGAGTATTGGTGAAATAATGCGATTTGAAAATTTCAAAAAATCTGAAACATATGACTCCATGTATATGGCCACAGGATCATGAATAACATGATAGAATTATGGTTGCTTTAGAGGACCAGGCTGCTCCTATGTAAATGCCTCTCTTCTTGAAAATAAATGACCTCCTTGCTCCTTCGAAAACAACTCTCGATCATCAACAATTGTAGTCTCTTTTCCTTGTTGTTGTTCCAACTCTGATTCATAATCAATATCTTCTTGCTCATAATCTGAAACATGCTGATGGTCTTCTTCCTTAGGCACATGAAATTTTTCATGATATTCTTGCATATGAACCCCCTTGCTAGCCCTGATGTTCTCTTTGACTTCTTCAACATCTTCAAACAATTGTCTTAATGATGAAGATTTCCTCTCTCTTAGGAGAAGGACTAGCTCTAGATGATGAGACATGACATAGTACACCATGGTAGCAGTCTCTGTGGGTATGATATCCATAGGCATACTATGATAAACATTATAAAACCTCCTGTTGAATATAGCCAAGGCTTCCTCTTCCCCTCTCCTCAAGGCATTAAAATCGAACCAGTATTGATCAAGGGACTTGTTCTCACCCCAACACTTTAAAAATGCATGGCATAGCTCGGTCCAGGAGCCAATAGAAATGGCTTCTAGACATCTAAACCACAAAATAAAATCTCCAAACAAAGAATGTGAGAACAACCCCATGGTAACATCCTAATGAACAATCTCAAACTGATCAACAAGGTTCTCAAAGGCCTATGAGTGCCTCTCAACTGTAACATGGTCTTCTCCAGAAAACCAAGGAAGATACTCAAAGGAATCAAGAGGATAAGGGTTAAGGTGATATGGTAGCCTCAGAGGTTTAAACAACTTATTTATGATTTTAATTTGAAAAGGAGTGGTCTGATCATGAGGATTAACTAGTTGATGGCAAGGCTCAGTAGGTATAATGGAGGGTAATGAGATTTGAGAAGACTGTGAATTATTTTCAACCTCCTCAGGGCTACAAGGGTGATCAATTTCAAGAGGAGATGCAATACATATCTCACTTTTATGAATAGGCAGAGGTGAAGACATGATATTGGTATATACAACACAAGAAGAGAGCATGTTCTCTTCTTCCAAGGATGGATAAATAAAGGAAGGCCTGTTATCATATGAATAGAAAAAGCAGATGATAATCCTCTTTATATGTGAAGGGAAAGAGAGAAATGAGCTGATAAACAAGAATGCAATTTCATGAATAAAGCTCATAAACTGATACATAGTCTTCCCCTTTGGTATGGTCATATTTCTATCAACAGGATCCTCCCCAGTGGAGTCTTCGATTCTGGAGTCGCCAAGTGAAAGTTGTCATCTTTAATGGTTCTGATGTTTGATGCACCTTCAGAATTAGAAGCTTGTTTTCGTTCTATCCCAGGGAAAAGTCTTCAATTTGTTCCCCATCAACGATGCCATAAATGTTAGCACTAGAAGTCACCCTCAGATTGCATAGAGGGTAATCCCAATACCCATCAGTTTATACAGTAAATGTAAATGATTTTTAGGTGGTCAAATGGAGAAGACTCAATGATAATAACGTTCTAACTCATAAATTAGGACTAGCATGCACCAACCATTAAGGTCTTGAATCAACTTCAGTCAGTAAGTTGGAGTAAGGGTGAGTAGGAGGAATATTTAGTGAGAAAGGTGTAGAGGTTCGCTATGAACATCATATTTTCCAACAGCCTAAGGAGGAAAAACTTAAACACAAGGTCCTCTTGGATTCAAATTTCAAGTAAGCTAAAAGAAATCATATCAATACTATAATCAAACATTTATCATAATACAGTTACAAAAATCCATGTGAATCAATCAAACATGAACTCTCTCAGTATCAGAGGCAAATAAGATGGAGTAAGAAAGCTGACTTAGATTAACCAAGATGTCTAAAAAAAAAATACATAACTAGAGAACCAGTTGTTCTCAATCAAAATATTACAATAGCAGGGAGCCTAGCTCAACCATTCGACCATAACAAAATATCAAAAATGCCTATATATACTAAAAATGCTGCAACAACCACGAATGTGATCAGAACCCTGCATTCAAAGTTTCCATTCGACGCCTACTCTGTCAGTCTGTGAAGGCCTCCTTATTTCAGATGTGAACCATGCACATTTATGTGCTTTACAGGAAAATATGTCCATAAGGAAGCTTTGGATTAACAGTCCGCCTTCACAACTGCTCTCTGCATGTTTTCCATTTATGGGGAGAGACAAGGTCTCAACTGTCGCCCCCATTTCCATTAACTACCTTTTCTTGGGATTGCGACGTGGCTTAATGCTCAGGGGACGACCACACACTTCTCTTGGATAGGATGTTATATGAGCACGTGATTGCGTGGACTCTCAAAGGTGGTTTGGATTTAGACCTCTTTTGGGCCTGCAATCCATCTCCCTTCGCCACGTATCGCTCTTGACTTACCATGGTTTCAATTGTGGGATTTCTCAAGAAAATTATCGTCCGAGCATGTTGCATTCCCGCAATGGAATTTGGCCGTCGATATCATGATGTTGGACGAGGCTTCATGATCAATGACTCAAATTAGCCCCCTCCAAATCAATGGATCAGATATTCCCTTTCAAAACAATGACCGAGATTTGCTTCACGGATCGGCCTTCGAGCCTTTCAATAGTCAAACTTTAATTCACTCCAAGCAAATTCTCTAGAGCTAGGGATCTGATGACATGTGGCTCTTGCCGATCAATGGCTCAGATCCATTTCGAGTCTTAGGGACTTTAGGCCTTCAATCAATTCAAAATATTTGGAAAATTTGAT
Source organism: Picea engelmannii (assembly GCA_009831015.1). Classification (NCBI taxonomy): domain Eukaryota; kingdom Viridiplantae; phylum Streptophyta; class Pinopsida; order Pinales; family Pinaceae; genus Picea; species Picea engelmannii. The sequence continues at coordinate 158,424 of ML810311.1, forward strand.
GCTTCGGGACTTCAGGCTTCTAAGAACTTCTCATTTTAAATCTCCTGAAGCTCATTTCCCCGAAGGCTTGGATCAACTGCGACCTGTCCCCTTTAAGATCAACGGTTCGTATTCACTTCGAGGCCTTTTTCTCTGGCACTATAATTCATGCAAGTTTTCACTCCCAAACACCCATGATCCCCTGATCTAGACTGTTCATGGAATCTTCGCTGCTGAAAGATTAAAACTGCCTTCTGCTTATGCTTCAATGCCGAAACAAACTGTTAAGAAAGATGCGCTTTGTGTTCATGGCTGCGGCCTACACGATCAAGGATTCGGAAACCTGACTGTGGGTTTGGGAAGACATAAGGATCAGTGATAGAGGCCAAGGAGATGAGTGCTCAAACACAAAGGGGCAAACAAAAATGACATTGCCGACTGAAGCGGAAAAATTAAGACTTGGTCTGCGAAAAGGATAGAGACAGGGAAAAATTATAGACTTAGGTAGAAACCACAAACCCACAAGAATCTGAAAAGTTCATGGGATAAAAATTGGTATTTGAAAAAGTTTTATGACTCCACCATAGTCGAACTCATGACCTCTCCATTATCCCAAAGGCCTCAAAAATCTGTGCCAACCATTATACCAATACCTATTCCTTGTTTATACTATGGAACAAAATTATATTTAAGTATGAAACTTTGTATGGGCTCCAAAGGAAAGGGGATAGGCCTTCGGTCAAGACCCTGATTACATGTTTATCCCATACGACCACTGATTCCTCAAGTGTAGGGGCTTATCCAACTAGCCGCCACTATATTTAGCATGTTCCGCCAATTGATGTCGTTTTAGCAACCGCCTACTATATTTAGTAGAGCGTGCCATTTTCATTATAACCATATGTATAAAATGGAGGCCTGTGGGATTCGACCCTGGGACCTCTACCTAACCAAGTTCTAAAATTAGGCACCATAACCAACACACCAACCAATTCCTTTATTGCATAACAACCAAAAACTTGTATAAGAAGGGCCCTCGATCAATGCATTTGGGACACCCTCGATCAATGCATTTGGGACACAAGAGCACGAGAGGTGAGACCAAGCATGCTCATACAGATATGTATGAACTTGGGCGTGATTTTGGCACGCAATCCAAGATTCCTAGTCATTTATTGCAGGAGTAGTGGCATGCAAACTGAGGCAAGGGTGCCTCTTGGGCCAAAAAGTGTTCGACTCAGATCGAGGCGTGGAGATAGTCATTTTTAGGTAAAATGATGCCTCGAACGTAGTGGTGGTGTTAGTTTTATGATCTGAGCAAAGATTACGTATCTTAACTCTAGAATGAGGTATACTTATGTATTTTGAACAATTCTTTTGTGGAGTTCATAAAAATACCTACCCATTTGAGAGCAGGACACAAAGACGAACTCTGTTATCAAGTTCTTTGTGTTCATATTGCATGATTATGTCTCTTTCCTTTTGAGCTTTTCCTTCTTTATGGTGTACTTTAGTTTATGCTCATTTTATGCAATTCTTTAATAAGTCACCTAACGAAAATATCCCGGATCACTCTCCCTCCCACACTCTCACACACACACTTTCTATCCCCCCTCTATGTATTCCTCTCTCTCCCTCCCACACTCTAACACACTCACTCTCTACCTTCCCTCTTTGTCTAGGTCTCTCTTCCTTCCACACTTTAACACTCTCACTCTCTACCTACCCTGTTTTTCTTCCTCTCTCTGTTGATGTTTGGACAACATCGGGAAGACATTCTCCAAAGATAATAATTAATAATATAATTATTAATTGATTATTAGCTATAGTATATAATAAGTAAATAATAATAACAAATAGTTATTGATTATTCAAGGGACACATCTGTTCATGGATGGTCACCTTATGTTCCCTATATATGGAACACTCATCATTGTAATAATACATTGGTCATATATTGTATGAAGAACAACAACATTGTATCAGAGGAGGTCTGGGCTTGACTCCCTCACAGGAGGGCCTAGGAAAATGAGAGCATAGTTAGATTGATTGTGTGACATCGAGCCATAGTTGTTGCCCTTAACATGAGTAAGAGCGAACCAACAATATTAGTGGCTTATATCATTTTTAGCAGAATAAATGAAACTTGACTGTGGTTGTTCTTAGAATGCATATAAGGATATCGACAAAATAAGCATAGCTATATGTTATCGATATAATTCATTCTGTTGTATTAAGGGTTTGGGTCATAAGCTTCACCATAATTGAAATTCGTTATGCATATATGCATGTAACCACCTATGAATGTCAATACCCCGAAACTGGTCCACTGGCGACTGGTTTGCATCTTATTGATTACCAGAGTCAGATGGGTGTACCACCGTCAGATTAAACATCTTCAGGCCCATTCCTGGAAAAGGGTTTGATGGAATATTTGCAATTGAGAAATATGTAGGAATTTGATATGACCCCATATAGCTATGCTGTTGCCAAATTGAATTTTCATAACTCGACCTAAACTGGTCCACTGTTGATGAAGTAGCTCTGCTGTTCCCATCTTGATTGTAATAATCAGAAGGCATTTGTTGCTCGACTCCTGCTACCCCAACTGGATCAATACACAATGCGCCCATTCCCGTAAATGGTTTCCCGATCAATTTGGGGACATATTCAATGTTTTGCCTAATAGAGTATAGATTGTAGCTGGCCCGTTTTAAATCCGAAAAGAAACCTATGCTATCACTAGGGTTATGCTGAACATCTCATGCTTTTGAATGATATGGGAAGGAGTGATCTGGTAAGAAAAGAGGTTGGGGATTGTTATAGCATGAATATAAGAAAGGACTCTCTAGTTCTTCCATCGCTTAGGATCTTGTCTTTGGAATTTGAGATGTATATTGATTTCTATAAGGAATGGAAGATCTTGCCATTGTGTTGAAGTTTTCAGTTTGCTTGTCATTGTGAAAATTGAAGAATGTAAGAAATTGATGTGACTTACCAGGAATGTTATGTGATATATTCCCGTTTGACATTTGTAATAACCAAGAAGCATAATTTTCCATTTTTAATAACGAGGAAGGATTATAATATTCCATGGACTCCTTTTGTAAAGATTACAATTCGAAAGTAGATACTTTGACAAATCAAACGATCATTTTATCTGAAGTTGCTTATCAACGTTAAGAGGGAGGTGTGGTGTTTTCTCTCCTCTAGTCGACTAACCCCTCTAGACAAGGGTTTCCCTAATTAGTCACGTGAGGTGACTGAGGGAGTAATGATCAGTTGGGTACAAGTATTTCCTAAGCCATGCGAGGTGGCTAGGTGTGAATAAGACTATTGGGAGAGGAGAAACTTTACAAGATGGTCATGGAGACTATGGAAGTTGTTGTGTACTATTGGATGACATTGCAGTAGCTGTTTGCTACTGGTTGATTGCAACATAGTAATAAATAATGTGGCAGATGATTTGAGCTATCGATGACATGGTAGTAGCAGTATGCTACTAGTTGATTGCAAAGTAATCAATGGATTACTAGATGAAGGAACCAAGACATTGGTTTCACGAAGAAACCTTGATATGTATTAGGGGACATTGGTTCCATGAGGGAACCTCGATGTGTCCTAGAGATGTTTGAGGTAGGGATCAAGAGGGAGTACACCGTTCCTCACAAACTTTAACAAAATGGGGTCGCAGAGAGGAAGAACAGATCTATTGTTGAGACAGTCAAGGCGATGATTCATGATCAATATTTACCTATGTTTCTATGGGAAGAAGCATCCATGACTGTAATGTATGTTCATAACAAAATTCCTTGAGGAACATGACTCCTGAGGAGGCCTTCACCGGAGTTAATCTTGAGGTTGGACACTTCAGGATATTTAGGTGTTCAATATACATTTATGGGGTACAATGAGTCTTCGAAGGAATATTAGATCTTCATCCTTGGTCAGAGATAGATTGAGTAAGAGACATGGAGAGATGGTACCTTCCGAGAAATTAAGATACCTCAGAGATATTTGTGTTATGTTGCAACTATGAGCCACATCATTGATTCTAAACCTTCTTTTTATGAGGAGGCAACTAGTCATCCAGTATGGAGAGATGCCATGATGGAGGAGTATCAGTCCATCATGAAGAATGATGCATGGGATATTGTTTCGAGCCTTGAGGGGAAGTTTGCAGTAACTTCTAAATGGATCTACAAGATCAAACACATAGTTGACAGGAGCATCGAGAGGCACAAAATGATATTTGTTGCTAGAGGATTCTCTCAGGTGGAGGGAATAGATTATGAGGAGACATTTTCTCTTGTTGCTCGATACAATTCTATCCACATGATTATTTCCCTTGCAACATCCATGGGTTAGAGAGTACATCAGACAGATGTAAAGAAAACCTTTCTCAATGGAGAGATTGAGGAAGAAGTATACATCGAGCTGTTGGTTGTGGAGCCTGATTATCTTCCTGATTTAGAGGTCTTTTACTTTCAGCCGTGTTTATACCCTATGAAGTATTTACACCCTAGAAGTATGTACACTCTTCCACGCGGGGGAGTGCAGAGGGGGGTACCCCCTCTGCAAGGTCCGGGGGGGCTATCCCCCCAGCTGGGGGGTCTAGGAACGAACCCCCTGAAGCAAAAATTTCCTTGTAAAAGTATATTGTAATTTCATTGTAAATATGGACCGTTCATTATAAGGTCGCAGATCTAACGATAGAGATTATGTTAGGTTTTTTTTCCCTAGAAGGAAACCCTCTTTTATGAGGGAAATGTATTGCGGCTATGTAGGTTGGCGAGTATTGTATTCTGAGAGAGGAGACTGTGAGAGAAAGAAGAGGAAGTTACAATGGGTTTTGCTGTAGGTTGTATCCCTTCATTTTACTGGATAATAATAAAGAAAGGACCTGACAATTCCTCTGGTGGACGTAGCCCACACTGGGTGAACCACGTAAATCTGTGTCTCTCTTATATTGTGTATCTTCTGTGTTTTGTTTCCGCATTTGTTTTATTGCTCTACGGTCCTGTTTTTATAACAACTAGTATCAGAGCATAAGGTAAATCGTAGGAAAAGAGGGTTCTTGGTTCGAGTGGGAGCATTTGTCCATATTGATAAAGAAAATAGAACAAAGCGTGAGGCAAAATCCAAGAAGTGTACCTTTATTGGATATGGTGTTAATGATTTTGGTTATCGCTTATGGGATTATGAAAATAAAAAAAATCATTAGGAGTAGATATGTCATATTCAATGAAAAGGTCATGTACAAAGATCAGTTGCAGGGAAAGAAACAGGAAAAAAAAAACAAGAATACACAGTGCTTGATGAGATCACTGAAAAATAAATTCCAAAGGAACCTGAAAATCAAAATGTACAACAACAGGAGCAGAAGGTACCTCAAACACCTACAAGTGCTGTTAGAAGATCTACCATGTTAAGTATACCCCCTGAACGATACTCTCCTTCATTATATTATTTATTGTTGACTGATTCTAGTGAACTAGAATGTTATGAAGAGGCAATGTAGGTAGACACCAAAAAGAAGTGGGAGTAAGGAATGAAAGAGGAAATGGATTCCTTGGCAAATAACCAGACTTGGGACTTGGTTCAGTTGCCTATAGGAAAAAGAGCATTGCAGAATAAATGGGTTTACAAGTTGAAGGAAGAAGATGGAGGAGAAAAGAGGTACAAGGCTAGACTTGTTGTAAAGGGGTTTGCACAAAAGAAAGGTATATATTTTGATGAAATATTTTCTCCTCTTGTTAAAATGACTTCAATTATGACTATTTTAAGTCTTGTGGTAGTAGAAGATTTGCATCTTGAACAGTTAGATGTAAAAACAACTTTTCTCCATGGGGATTTGGAGGAAGATATTTATATGCAACAACCACAGGGGTATGAGGTCAAAGGGAAGGAGAATTTGGTATGCAGGTTGAAGAAGAGCTTATATGGCCTAAAGAAAGATCCAAGGCAGTGGTATCTAAAGTTTGATAGGTTTATGACAGAACAAGGTTATAATAGATGTCATTCTGATCATTGTGTTTATTTTAAAAGGCTAGAAAATGGAAGATATATTATCTTGTTATTGTATGTAGATGACATGCTTGTTGCAGGGTCTAATATGCAAGATATAAATGTGCTCAAGAAGAAATTAGCCAATTCATTTGCGATGAAGGATTTGGGTGCTGTAAAGAAAATCCTTGGTATGAGAATAACAAGAGATAGGAAAAATCACAAACTGACATTGTCTCAGAGTGAGTACACATAGAAGGTGTTGGAGAGGTTTAGAATGCAGAATGCAAAACCAGTTAGTACACCTTTGGCCAACCATTTCAAATTAACTAAGGAAATGTGTCCCAAGACACAGGAGGAGATATAATACATGTCCAGGGTCCCATATTCATCACCAGTTGGCAGCTTGATGTATGCAATAGTTTGCACAAGACCAGATATTGCACATGCAGTGGGAGTTGTGAGCAGGTATATGAACAATCCAGGCAAAGAAAATTGGGAGGCAGTAAAGTGGATTATCATGTATTTGATAGGTACTACTACACATGCATTATGTTTTGGAGGTTCAGACACTTTTCTACAGGGATATGTTGATTCAGATATGGCAGGTGATAAAGACAACAGGAGAACAACAGGTTGTACTATGACAGTCAGAGTTCCATTCACCTTGCAAAGAAATCAACCTTCCATTCGAAGACTAAGCATGTACAGTTGAGGTACCACTTCATACGATCCACCTTGGAAGATGGAAAATTGGAGCTGGAAAAGATACACACTAGCCAAAATCCCGCAGACATGTTAACAAAGGGAGTAACCAGGGAGAAACTGATTTCTTGCTCAGTTTCAATTGGTCTTCAAGAATGAAGATGAAGATGAGAAATTTTCCAGGTCCAAGAAGGTTCAGAGTCCAACATATAGAGTAGCGATGGAGTTGTTGAGATCAGTCTCCAAGTGGGAGATTGTTGGTTGTGGAGCCTGATTATCTTCCTGATTTAGAGGTCTTTTACTTTCAGCCATGTTTATACCCCATGAAGTATTTACACCCCAGAAGTATGTACACTCTTCCACACGGGGGAGTGCAGAGGGGGGGTACCCCCTTTGCGGGGTCCGGGGGGGCTATCCCCCTGGTTGGGGGGTCTGGGGGCAAGCGAGCCCCTGAAGCAAAAATTGCCTTGTAAAAGTATATTGTAATTTCATTGTAAATCTGGACCGTTCATTATAAGGTCGCAGATCTAACGATAGAGATTATGTTAGGCTTTTTTTCCCTAGAAGGCAACCCTCTTTTATGAGGGAAATGTATTGCGGCTATGTAGGTTGGCGAGTATTGTATTCTAAGAGAGGAGACTCCGAGAGAAAGAAGAGGAAGTTACAATGGGTTTTGCTGTAGGTTGTATCCCTTCATTTTGCTGGATAATAATAAAGAAAGGACCTAACAATTTCTCTGGTGGACGTAGCCCACATTGGGTAAAGCACGTAAATCTGCGTCTCTCTTGTATTGTGTATCTTCTGTGTTTTGTTTCCGCATTTGTTTTATTGCTATGCGGTCCTGTTTTTCTAACACGAGTAACCGATGGTTTCATGATACATGAGAAGGCGTCTCATGTGTGTAGGTTGAAAATGGCCTGGTATGGAATCAAGCAACCACCTCGAGCTTGGTATGCAAGGATTGATGGAAACCTGATGATTTTTTGGACTTCAACAAAAGTGTTGTCCCTGATTTTGGTCCTCTACGTTGATGACTTATTCCTCATCGATACATAGAGCCTTATTTTTGAATGCAAGTATGCATTGGCCTCTAAGTTTGAGATAAAGGACCTTGGTATGATGCACTACTTCTTGGAACTAGAGGTGTGGCAAAGAACTGATGAGATCTTCCTAAGTCAGGGGAATTACACAGTTGAGAAATTGAAGAAATTTGAGTTATTGAACTTGAAGCCCATGGCTACACCAATGATGATGAATATTAGGAAACTAAGTGTGTCTTCTTCCATTTCTGATGAAATTGATTCGACTTTGTATAGACAACTGATTGGATAATTGATGTATCTAGTTAAACACTAGACCAAATATTTGCTATGTAGTGAGTGCACTTAGCCAGTTTATAAGTCATCTCAGAAAGACACACTATATTGTTGCGAAGCATGTGTTGAGATACTTGCGAGGCACAGTTCGAAATGGTCTGAGATATACTTCTAGTATTGATATGATATGGAAGGAATATATTGAATCTGATTAGGCAGGGAGCATAGTGGACAGAAAGAGCACCTTCGAGTGTTGCTTCACTTTGGGATCTTCCATGGTTTCCTGGTGTAGTAGGAAACAAACTTCTATGGCCTTGAGCACAAAAGAAGTAGAGTACATTGCATTAAGTATGACAGTCTGTGAAGCAGTGTGGCTTCACAAGATCCTTGCAGATTTATTTGGACATGTGCTAGATTCCACCGTTATTCATTGTGATAACCATAGTTGTGTGAAGTTCTCAGAGAATCCAATGTTTCATGACAAATTGAAACACATTGAGATCAAGTACCATTACATCTGAGACATGGTGCAGAGGAAGGACGTATTGGTGCAATACCTTCCTACATATGAGCAGGTTGTTGATGTTCTTACCAAACCCCTTACCAAGACAAAGTTAGAGTACTTCTAGGACAGACTTGGTGTGGCAGAGAATGCCTCCCTTGCTGAGAGGGAGTGTTGATGTTTACATATTCTTGAGATATTCTCCAGATCGTACTACTCCATGACTGAGTTGAGTTGATTTGTGATGACACTTATCTGAGAAGGGATAAGTGGGACACTTATCCGAGAAGGGATAAGTACGGTTGGGATTATAACACAATGTCCCATGTGGAGAGCACATGAGGAAATGTCAAGGGAGTTTACCCTTGATGTCACACACTATGGGAGTTTACCCTAGTGTTTCTAGAGGGTGTAGCCTCTAGAAGTTGACATGTAGTGCCATGTGTGACAAACTTTCTCCAGATCATACTCCTCTATGAATTGATTTGAGTTGATATGTGAGGACACTTATCTGAGAAGGGATAAGTGTGGTTGGGATTATAACCCAATTTCCCTTATGGAGAGCACATGAGGACACGTCCCATGAGGACCCTAGTGTTTCTAGAGAGTGTAGCCTCTAGAAGTCCACATGGAGTGCCATGTGTGACAAACTTTCTTCATATCGTACTCCTCTGTGAAGAGTTGAGTTGATATGTGAGGATACTTATTCGAGAAGGAATAAGCAATTTTGGGCTTATAGCCCATCGTCCCATATGGAGAGAACATGAGGACATGTCAAGGGAGTTGACCCTTGATGTCTCACACTATGGGGAGTTGACCCTAAGTGTTCCTAGAGGGAGTAGACTCTAGAAGTCCACATGAGAGTGCCATGTGTGACAAACCTTTTTCTACTATGGTGGTTGTGTACCACTGACAGAGACTGTGAGTCTCTGGATAGTAGTTGTGTACTACTATGGAAAGATACCTCCCTAGCTAAGAGGGAGTGTTGATGTTTCAACATCGGGAAAAACTTCTCCTAGATTGGGATATAGACCAAGGGAGATAGAATACATTTATCATAAAGGTGAACTTGTGGTAAATGGGCCTAGATGTAGTCCTTCCTTGATCATGACAAGGAATAATATGGACTCAAGGTGCTTGAAGTGATTTCCACATGTCAGTTAGAATCAAGACAACATTCACTCATAGGTGTGTGCCTGTGGTGAAAGATCCTGGTGTGTTTTTTTGTCCTAATCATGGTGACTTGACAAGGACTGATAAAAACACAAGATGCTATATGATATTACATGCAGACCCAAAATGAGCCTAAGCTTAGAAGAGAGTTAATTGGCTTAGAGGGAGAGCCGCATAAGGAATTTCTCCTTAGTTCAGATGGGAGAGATATGTATCCCAAGACTAACAGACAAGTGTCATGAGTCTAGGGTGAAGTTTGTATACTTCAAAGACAATAGTGACATGTTGTAGAATGTCTCCCTCGTTGAGAGGGAGTGTTGATGTTTGGACAACATCAGGAAGACATTCTCTAAAGATAATAATTAATAATATAATTATTAATTGATTATTAACTATAGTATATAATAAGTAAATAATAATAACAAATAACTTTATTCAAGGGACGCATCCTTTCATGGATGGTCACCTTATGTTCCCTATATATGGAACACTCATCATTGTAATAATACATCGATCATATCTTATATGAAGAACAACAACACTCTCTCCCTCCCACACTCACACACACAATTTATATCCCCCCTCTATGACTTTCTCTATCTCCCTCCCACACTCTAACACGCTCACTCACTACCTCCCCTCTTTGTCTTCCTCTCTCTACCTCCCACACTCTCTCACACTATCAAGAGTGGTACATTGCAAGGAAATGCATGGTAAGGCAATAAATTCCCTTGACCTAGACCTAGACCTTGCCTTTCCATGCCTCACACTCTCACATCCACTCCCTCTCTATACCCTCCCTCTTCGAATCTCTCCCTCTCTCTCCCCCTCCATGTCACTATTACATATTGAAAAATTTGCGACGACCACTTGTGATGAAAGTACTCTTTCGTTGCAACATGCAAGAGAAAAAATTCTTTTTTCCTAAATCCATCCCATATTCGTCACTATCTCGACGAATCTAGGTTGACTGAATTATTATGGTCAAAGTTTGTCGCAAGAGCGATGACTCTAGTTTGTCCGTCGCAAGAGAGACTACTTACCTAACCTTAAAATTGACCATTGAAAATGACCTAAAATAAATAGGTAAAAATAATAAATATTTTTAGGTCACGTTTGTCGCAATTGTGACGATAGTGACCTAAAATTGGAATATAAATATTTGACGATTTAAATATGTTGCGACAATCTTGCTATAACAACGAAATTTCCAAAAGGGTATTTTTGTGTGGAAGAATGTCGCAGAATGTTGTTAGAGGTGGGGAACAAAGTAAAGCGGGTGAAAAGGGTTATGGTAGATTTTATTTCCCTTGTAAAAAATGTTGCCTCAGACGTCCCGTAAGAATTTTAATAGCAACAACTACAAAACATTGTAGGAAATATGGTCACATTGATGGCAGATCAAATGAATATCATCCCATGGTAATTAGCTATATATTCATTATATTTTTTTATTTTTTCAATTTTATACAAAATTATATATATATATATATATGTGTGTGTGTGTGTGTGTGTGTGTGTGTGTGTATTGTTTGAATGTTTGTTATAGTATACACTAATTTTGCATGATTGTTTGTAATTATAAAGTTAGAGTTGCCCTCTAACTTTCCACATAATATTGCACCAAGTATTAGTAGAAATGATGTTGTACAAGCTGAGGAACATCATTATGACCAAGCAAATGAGGATCTCATGGAAGAAGATGATGGAACAAATCAAGTTAATGATCCCATGGAAGAAGATGATGGGACAAATCAAATGATCCAAGATTTGTTTTCGCAGCCGGATGAGGATGGGGAAAATGATGGTATTTATGATGAACCTATATTAGAAAAGGCAAATAAACGACTTTATGAAGGATCAAGAGAAAATATTCTCTCCGCTACATTGCTGCTAGTGAACTTAGAGGTTATGAATAATTTGTCGAACACTTGTATGACACAGATACTAAGGTATGTAATATGTTTCATCTCATATTATACATAAATATTGATTTTTTTCTATTTGTTTTTAGTGTTAATTAATGTGTAAAATAAGAATGGAGTTTTTACGATTAATATTCTTACATTAACTAGTTGTTTGTTATGTTGTAGATTGTTAGGTGAATTTTTGTTACCATCATCAAATATTTTACCTCGCACATATCGAGGTTTGCATGCCATTATGAAAGACATTGGAATGGATTATCAAACTATAAATGCATTTCCTAATGACCATATTATATATTATGGACAACATGCTTTGAAAACCGAATGTCCACAATGTCTTATCAGTAGATATTGAACCGATCAAGTAACAAAAAGGGTGCCTCGAAAGGTTCTTTGTCATATTCCCATAATTCCACATTTGTAGCTATTTTTTAGGTGTGAAAGCATAGCACAATTTATGGATTACCATGCACGTAACATAAGTGGATATGGTGTTCTTCGAATGCCTGCCGATGGTTATGCATTTAGGGAAATTGAGGAAAAATGGGCAGATTTCAAAGACGAACCTCGTAATGTTAGGATTTCATTGGCAGCTGATGGTGTTAATCCATTCATAGAGCTTAGGTCTATTTACTTAGTGTGGCCTATTTTTGTTATCAACAATAGAATTTCTCCTTGAATGTCAATAAAGAGGGAGCACATAATGTTGACAATGATTGTTCCAGGTATTTGTTTACACTAATTTTTTGAATTTAAAATTTTCATTTGTTTCAATTTTTGCATAATATCTTTTGTTTATTTATTTAATTATATATATTACATGATATCATTCCTTTAGTAATTATGTGTAATTTCAAACAATTAGGTAAG
>ML810311.1:209855-227697 GCA_009831015.1 Picea engelmannii
TTTCTGTTGCTATTTCGTATATCATTTCTGTGTATTGTGAAGATTATGCTGGATATTTCACTGTTATTCTGTTATTTCTAGCATTTCGTTTCTGTTCTGCATATTTTATATATCTGGTATCTTGCATATACATACCTATTTTATCTAGAGATGTTGTTGGAGTTAATGTGTTAGGTTGTGTAGAATCCTTTCTAGATGCCGACTGATGAGGATCGTTCTTTAGACACCCAACTTCATCACAAAACACACAAAAAAAAGAGAGTCTCCAACACTCTAATTTTTGTTGAAATTTCCAATTTCTCCATTCTGTATCCATATCCAATTTTTATAATAGACCTTATATAAGGTCTAATTCGACCAAAATATGCCCAACCATGCGATATTCCTTCTCCATACATCGATCCTCCAAAGCAACAAATCAACCAATGGTATTTCCTATGCCCTCCAATATCTTGCTATTCCAAAGCTCAATGGGTAAACCAGACAACAATACCCATATATTTTGAATGAATGTAGGTTCCCTTTGTGTGTCAAAGCCCAACATCCACCTCTTGAGACATAAACCTAATGGGTCCCATAACTAGTCATTTTCCAACAAAAGGGTTGCATATTCTTTAGATTGCACGAGAAAAAATACCCAACCACATACAAGAAGATGAAAGGATGACAAGTACCCCAACATAGGCTTCTAATGCTCACCCAACCTTAGTTTCAAAGAGACACCTTTAACAATCTTGCCTATAAAATCTCCCAACCACTGCCATGGTCATCAAACCTTTTGAGTTCTCAACATAAAATGTTCTAATTCTTCTTTGATGTGGCACTTATAGTCTTTTTTTCATTGGGTTAGGGTGAACCTGTAAAAACTTAAAACAATGTTTAATTGTGACTTTAGGTTAGGACCAACCTAAAAATAACTTAAAGTTGTTTATATTAATTAACTTTTCTTTCATTTGCATCCCCTCCTACTAGGGATGACCTCATACGACCTGATGCAAATCATTCTTTAGACACCCAACTTCGTGACAAAACACACAACAAAAAAAGAGTCTCCAACAGTCTAATTTTTGTTGGAATTTCCAATTTCTACATTCTGTATCCATATCCAATTTTTATAATAGACCTTCTATAAGGTCTAATTCAACCAAAATACACCCAACCATGCGATCTTCCTTCTCCATACATTGATCCTCCAAAGCAACAAATCAACCAATGGTATTTCCTATGCCCTCCAATATCTTGCTATTCCAAAGATCAATGGGTAAACTAGGCAACAATACCCATATCTTTTGAATGAATGTAGGTTCCCTTTGTGGGTCAAATCCCAACATCCACCTCTTGAGACATAAACCTGATGGGCCCCACAACTAGTCATTTTCCAACAAAAGGGTTGCATATGCTTTACATTGCATGAGAAAACATACCCAACCACATACAAGAAGATGAAAGGATGACAAGTACCCCAACATAGGCTTCTAATGCTCACCCAACCACAGTTTCAAAGAGACACCTTTAACAATATTGCCTATAAAATCTCCCAACCACTTCCACGGTCATCAAACCTTTTGAGTGCTCAACATAAAATGTTCTAATTCTTCTTTGATGTGTCACTTATACTCTTTTTTTCATTGGGTTAGGGTGAACCTGTACAAACTTAAAACAATGTTTAATTGTGACTTTAGGTTAGGACCAACCTAAAAATAACTTAAAGTTGTTTCTATTAATTAGATTTTATTTTATTTGGATCCCCTCCTACTAGGGATGACCTCATCATCATCAAATATAACATCAAAATTTGTCCTTCCAAGTGAATTTGACCTTCTTTTTTCTTAATTAGTCATCCATTAAGGTCATTTATTTCCTTTTTTTGTAGCCACAATGTCAATGAATCATGTGTTATGCCTCTAGTGGACTTTGTTTGACCATAGAGATACTTTCTAATGCCACATGGCACAATTTCAAGAAATATGTTCCTCCATTAGCTCTTTTTTTTTCACATGCCTTACTTTGAACTTTCTCCATTGTAGGTATTTTTTTTGTATTTTTGGTTTTTTCTTACCATATGTCATGCTTTAGCTACCTATTGAAGTGTGGCATTCATATTCTACATAGTTCTTCATTTAGCCATGGGTTTCGGGCCTTGGTTTCAATCTTTGGAACAAGGCTCTTCATCAATGATGCAACAAAAATGTAATGAAATCCATGTATCCATGCCTCAAATGTGCCAAGTCTAACAAAATGGAATCTCTTGGTGAAATTTTCCTCTAGAACATCCTCCAATAAGCCAACCATATTTCTCCACACCTTGGATGATGAATGGTTCTATGGAAATATGAAATAAAGTGCATAGCCTCCACAACTCGTAACTGCCATTAAAGTCTAAGGATATTTTGTTGTGCTCGAATGACACCCACATTTTTAGGGGGTAGAAACTAACTCCAACTGGGCATTGCACTTGCTTGTGGGGTGTGAGAGAACTCTAGAATCTCTATTGTACCTGGAAGGTGAATCAACAGGTTGGATACCCATTGGGTTAAGGTGAACTTGTACAAACTTAAAAAAAATGTTTAATTGTGACTTTAGGTTAGGACCAACCTAAAAATAAATTAAAGTTTTTATATTAATTAAATTTTATTTCATTTGGATCCCCTCCTACTAAGGATGACCTCATCATCATCAAATATAACATCGAATTTTTTTCTTCCAAGTGAATTTGACCTTCTTTTTGCTTAATTAGTGATCCATTAAGGTAATTTATTTCCTTCTTTTGCAGCCACAATGTCAATGAAGCATGTGTTATGCCTCCAGTGGACCTTGTTTGACCATAGAGATACTTTCTAATGCCCAAATCATTTGGTAGAAGTGGGGCTTGTTGTAGGGATGGAGGTGACTAGGGGTTGTTCCCTTGCTACATGATGCTCTGACAACTCTTTAGATAAGACGATGGGTTGATCATCACTCTGAAGGTATTTCTTTTCTACAACATCGACCAATAATTTATTCCCTTATACCTTTCAAACAACTTATTGAAAAGCATATCCATGGGATTATTTGATAGGCTTGCAAAGTGTCATCAAGTTTCTTCCTTCTTTCCATGCAATGTTGAAGCAAAAAATCCTCGTTGTATAATTCTTCAAGAGCCTACTCACAATCTCAAAATCCTGCAAATTTCTTTGATGAAACTTGAAATTGAAGACACAACCCTTGGACAATCTTTACGAAACCATTAATGTGTTGCAATTCCTCTCAACGTACAAATGAACAATTTCATCATAATATCCTTATGAATAACGTTTAGGTCTGCCATAAAATCCCTAGTTGTGACCTCCATTTGTATTGTCAGTATCTGAGATGGAGGTCCTAAGGTGATAAGTATGTAATGGTGGGGTCATTTGTTAAGATGATGGGGAGGTAGGGTTTAAGGGAATGTGTTTCACCTTATTTTATATACTAAATTAAAAAACAATTTATAATAACATCTTCATGAATGATGCCCATGCATCCAAATGCACGTGGAATATGTGCCACTTATCATGCAACATAAATTAGGTAGATACCCTATCTTACCAACACTTCCCTTGCCACCCTTAAGTCCTTATTTAATTCCATAGGTTTGTCATGCAATATGGTTTAGCATGTGTTTTTTATTGTTGTTGGGATTTGGTGGTCTGTGCTTGTCATGCAACATGGATTAGGTAGATACCTATGTTCAACCCTAGGTTTATTTGATTCCTACAAAACTATTATTGTTTGCCTATATTATTGGGGTTTAGGATGGCCTTGTGGGAGTTGAAAATGCAACAGATAGGGGTTAGCAAAAAATAGAGGTGTTTTGTGTCATGTGGTTCCTCTTCCTTGAGTAGAGGGTGCTTATGACGCAGACCTATTGGCCCTCGGGTCAAGGTCCGCTCACAGGATCATTCTTTATCTTCTTTGAGAAAAATTGGCTCTTTTGATTCCTTGCTGGAATCTCAATTCAATCGATCCACAGGTCCTTTTGGAAGCTCCCCTATGCTAACAGCACTAGGCACGAGCTTCGCCTTTTCGTGTGACCATAGCACTATGACCAAGGCCCAAATCCAAAGGCACTCGTCGAAATCTCACGATCTCGTGAGTTCGTGAGTTGAGTCTCCCGACTCTCCCTTTCCAATCTCACGATACCCAAAATCGTGAAATGGGTATAGCTCCTCTTCTGTCAGCACCTTCCACACGTAACCATAGGTTAGGGCTTAAATACCAATGCCTCTTGCAACTCACGCCTTCGTGAGTTTGTGGGTTGAATTCTTGTGCCCTCCTGTTGTGATCTCCCGAGATGCGATAAGTCAACGCTGGGTTGACTACTTCCTTGATGCTTTTCGCTATTCACAACCTCGCAAGTTGAAGCGTCGAGCCTTCACGCTCTTATCCCGTGAATCCCCGAGATGCAAGAAATCAACAGAGCGTTGAGTCCCTTCTCTAGGAGGCGCATGTCTGGATATAGATCATGCAGGCCTCACCTTATGGCTCTTCCATGTGTCCACACGATCCTCCGCTCTTGGCACTTCATGACTTTTGATGTCGAAAGTGACTCCTCCTTTCAACCTCCAAACCCCCGAATGCGTGATAGGCAATGGGGTTCCTGATCCAATGGTCCTCCCGTGAACTAGATACAACAACTATCCTCGCTCCTCATGACTTAACGACTTGGAGCACCCAACTCTTGGGCTCTCACCCTGCGAACTTTCGAGTTCATGAGACCCGAATCCTGGATCTCTTCGACACTTCACCGACTCCGTGATTGCTGCCACCTGTCCTCCTCAGATGGATGGCAGTGATTCTCTTGCGACTTCGCCACTCACAACTTGGAGCACCCATATCCTGGGCTCTCACCTTGCGAACCACTGAGTTCGCGAGATCCCTAGATCTTTGCCACTTGTCCTCCTCAGATGGACGGTCCCGATCTTCTCGCGACTTCGCAACTCGCGAAGTCAAGGACTTCCTTCTATGAATGGCAGTTTCTGAATCCCTGATAGAGAGGATCTCACGAAACACATCCTCTCTCAGAAGAACTACTCAGATTTCCTCAGGACTTCTCTATTTGCGAAGTCAAGATGCTCACCTCTGTGAGTCTCGATGCCCGAATCTCCGAAATGGATGATTCCGCGACACACATCCTCCCGCAGATGGACGGCTTAGATCTAATTCACCTTTTCATGATTTTTGATGTCAAGTGCCTGGACTCTCATCCTCCAGATCCCTGAAATCTCGAACACTGATATCCCGATACAACCCCTTCGGGACTTTTGCTTCTGCTGGCGAGTTTTAAATCTCATGCAAATCTCAACAGATCTAACGACTGTCGGGTTTTAGATTAAGATTCGATGGCTCAAAATCTCCTCGGCTCTCGCACTCCTCCTACTACTCCTTGGACATGAAATATTCAATGGTATAGATCTTCTCGACTGATCTGATGGCGGATATTTCTCCTACTGATCCTTGCACTTTTCTTCCAGACTTGGAAGAATTTCAAATTCTCAAAGTCCTTGACCTTCGTTTCTTTTCTCTGCGAGCTTCAAAAAATTGAATCGTCGCCTGCACATATGAACGCTAATCCTCCTGAGCTTTGGAGACTCTGAAATATCACAAAGAGTCCTTTCGCTTATGCACTCCTTGCAGCTATGGCTTCGTGCGCTGAAAGAACTACTCCTCCTGAGATTATCCTTCGAATCCTCAAGGGATTCTATGACTTCTATGCCTCTGCAGAGTCCTTGCACACAAAGGTGCTATCTCTTCTGAGCTTCTCAAATACTCAGACCCCTAAGGGAAATAATTCCTTCTTCCTTCTCCCTCAGATGGAGAAATATGATGCCCTCCTGGCACTCTGTCTGCTCAAGCAACCTATTACTGAGTATTTCAGGGTGTTCAACAACCCTGCGAAGATCCTTCAGTGGATTCTTCCTTCAACTACAGAACTCAAAGAGTTCTCTTCCTGTGCTTGTATGCACACTGAATCAATTCCCACTTGGAAGAGTTGTACATAACTCCTCAGATATTATGTCTTCTCCTGTGCACCTTATGCACCTGCTCAGTTCCCTCCTGGAAGAGCTCTTAGAATCCTTAGTGATTCTGGTTCTCCTTGAACTCACAACATAGTTCTTCTGTGCACTCCTTGCACTGGCTCAATGCCCACCTGGCAGAGCTTTACAGAACTCCTCAGAGATTCTGTCTGCAACTGTGTCTCGCTACACATCCTTGCCTCTTGAGGTGTTCAGCAACCTCCAAGGTCTTTTTCTGAGTTGATGATTTCAGCTGTTGTGCCCACTTGGCACGTCTTTGTCTGAATCCATAGAATTCAGAAGTGCTTATGTGCACTGGTATTCAGAGATTGTAGTACTCTGTCACGCCCTCCTACCATGAACCACAAAGAATCTCTCAAGCCCGAAAATCAAACAACTCTTGCAAATGCCTAGCATACATCTACATCATAAACATGAACACTCATAGACATTCATTCAACACAGAATACATGCAGGAAAAACTGCTTCTGTTTGTATTAATGGAAAATGCCTGTTTTTACAAGGTGTTCTCGATCTCAGACTTTAACAGAGTCTCGACTCTTTCTCTTCTTCTCTCTCGACTTACTCTAACTTCCTCCCTATCACAAAATGAGATCAAAATTGATCTTTTACAAGAGGGGTCTATTTGAGCTCTTCCCTCCAATCTACCTACCCTATTCAATTACATTGAATGGGCTGTCTAGTCTAGAATATGGATCTAGATCTCAACCTTACAAACGTTAAAGGCCTACCTACTCTAATGCCTACACAAAGGCATGACTTCACGGCTCAATAGCCTAAAACATTAAATTACATTCAATTTCAAAACTGAAGATGAGGGCTGTGCCTCTCTTCAGCCTTAAGTGCATGCACTGACATAGCTGGCTGGATGGCTGGTTAACGTGGAGAGATGCTCCTGCATCATACTCCTTAGCTACAAAATTCATGAGCTCCTGCTCATGAGATTCCCATCTCACCTGTTGAAATCCTCCTGGATCCCAAACAAATTTCTGGAGCTGTTCATCTGCTCCATCTCCCTGCTGCTTCCTTTCTTCTGCTTCTCTGCTCCTCGTTGGAAGTTTCTGCTAACCCTAACATCAGCTCCTTGATCTCCTCGATCACTTCATCCAACTGCTCCAGTGGATGGCTTTGCTTTTGCAATCTCCTCAGCTACATTTATTTTCTGCAAATGGGTAGATCATCATGATCTCCCATGCCATCCTCATCTTCTTCCATTGTGGCACTAAGTGTTCACTCTGCTGCAGACTTCAGCTCTGTAGTTTCCCCTTGACTGACCTACTGTTCAGTCACCTTCTCTGACAACTCAACTTCTACTAGTTTTCCTGCTGGCTCTGGATTGTTCAGCCAATCCTCTAGCATATCCAGCTCCATCTTCCATGGAGTGAGAAATCTATCTGCCTACTCTTCAACTTTTTCTGTTGTCAGCTTTAGTGTTGCAGCTTCCTAGCTAAAAGCTATGAGCCACTCCTCAGAATGCTCATTCTTTTCTTATTCTTCTGCTTGGGCAGTCTCAAATACCTACTCCAATTCTTCTTTGACAGTCTCAGCTGGCTGTCTTTCTCTTGTTGTTGCTGCTTCATCTGCAACACAGACTTTGGCCTCCTTTGGGCTAAGTGGTAGGAAAATCCCAATTCCCCCAATCATTAGAAGGCTCCTCTAATACTCCTCTTCTGTCAGCTGCATCTGCCGATCTAACTCTAACTTTGAGATCATATGCTCTGTCAGCTCCTCCAGCTGATTCAAACTCATCTCTGAGTCCATGAGACTCTCAGATAGCCTCATCTCTGTTCCCATGCCCACCTGGCAAATTGGGATTTTTTTGCTGCCCTCCTGGCAGACTATGAGATCCCACAGTGATCTCGATCCATTTCCCTCCTGGCAATGTGAAATTCTCTGGCTATCCTTATGATAGTCTGTGATATCCTCAGCTGATCTCAATTCTTTTCCCACCTGGAAATCGAGAATTTCCTCTCTCTCCTCCTAACAGTGCTTGAGATCTTCATTTGATCCCATTTCATCTTCAGCATCGCTTATATTTCTCCCAGTCTCTGGCTCACATACCTTAACCCTTTTCTCTGGTCTGTTGAGGTTTTTAGTAGGCCTCAACCACCATCTTAGCAGCTTGCACGGTCTTTTGACCATCAACTATGGGATTTTCTTTCCAGTGTATCTTCGTCCTTCAGTAGTCATATCGCTGTCCTTGTCTTCTCTCCTGGAAAACCTGCTGCTGTCACTCTGCACCCCTGAGTGTTTCAGCTTCATCCACAGTCTTCCTGACTGTCTTCTTCTCCTCTTTGCTTCACATGAAATCTACAGATGAATTCCCTCTTTGATACCACACTGACATAGACCTATCGGCCCTTGGGTCAAGGTCTTCTCACAGGATCGTTCTTTATCTTCTTTGAGCCGAATGGGCTCTTTCGATTCCTTGCTGGAATCTCAATTCAATCGATCCACAAGTCCTTTCGGAAGCTCCCCTGTGCTAACAACACTAGGTGCGAGCTCCACCTTTTCATGTGACAACAACGCTATGACCAAGGCCCAATTACAAAGGCACTCGTCGAAATCTCACGATCTTGTGAGTTCATGAGTCGAGGCTCCCGACTCTCCCTTTCCAATCTCGCGATACCTGAAATCACAAAATGGGTATAGCTCCTCTTCTGTCAGCGCCTTCCACACATAACCATAGGTTAGGGATTAAATACCAACACCTCTCACAACTCACACCTTCGTGAGTTCTTGGGTCAAATTCTCATGCCCTCCTATTGTGATCTCCTGAGACACGATAAGTCAACATTGGGTTGACTCCTTCCTTGATGCTTTTCGCTATTCGCAACCTCGCAGGTTGAAGCGTCGAGCCTTCACTCTCTTATCCCGTGAATCCCTGAGATGCGAGAAATCAATGGAGCATTGAGTCCCTTCTCTAGGTGACTCGTGTCTGCCTATCTATCATGTGGGCCCCACCTTATGTCTCTACCACATGTCCACACGAGCCTCCGCTCTCAGCACTTCACGACTTCTGATGTCGAAAGTGACTCCTCTCAACCTCCGAACCTCCAAATGCGCAATAGGAGATGGGGTTTCTTATCCAACAGTCCTCCCGTGAACTAGATCTAATGGCTATCCTCACTCCTCGTGATTTCATGACTTTGCGACTTGGAGCACCCAACTCTTGGGCTCTCACCCTGCAAACTTCGAAGTTCGTGAGACCCGAATCCTGGATTTCTTTGGCACTTCGCCGACTCCATGATTGCTTCCACCTATCCTCCTTAGATGGACGATTGCGATTCTCTCGTGACAACCCCCAAATGCACAATAGGAGATGGGGTTCCTGATCCAATGGTCCTCCCGTGAACTGGATCCAACGACTATCCTCTCTCCTCGTGATTTCACGACTTCGCGACTTGGAGCACCCAACTCTTGGGCTTTCACCCTGCGAACTTCCGAGTTCATGAGACTCGAATCCTAGATCTCTTTGGCACTTCGCCAACTCCGTGATTGATATCACTTTTCCTCCTCAGATGGATCACTGCGATTCCCTCACGACTTCTCCACTCGTGAATTGGAGCACCCAAATCCCGGGCTCTCACCTTGCGAACCTCCGAGTTCGTGAGATCCCTAGATCTCTGCCACCGGTCCTCCTCAGATGGACGATCCCGATCTTCTCATGACTTCAAAAATCGTGAAGTCAAGGACTTCCTTCTCTGACTAGTGTTGTCCGAATCCCTGATAGAGAGGATCTCGTGACACGCGTCCGCTCTCAGACGAACGGATCAGATTTCCTTGGGAGTTTGCTACTTGCGAAGTCAAGATGCTCACCTCTATGAGTCTCGGTGCCCGAATCTCCAAAATGGATGATTCTACAACATGCATCCTCCCACAAATGGATGACTCAGATCTAATTCACCTTTTCGTGATTTTTGATGTCGAGTGCCTGGACTCTCGTCCTCCGGATCCCCAAACTCCCGAATGATGATATCCTGATACAACCCCTTTGGGGACTTTCACTTCTGCTTGCGAGTTTTAAATCTCGTGCAACTCTCGACAGATCCAATGACTGTTGGGTTTTAGCTTAAGATATGATGGCTCAGAATATCCTCGGCTCTTATGCTCCTCTTGCTGCTCTCTGAACACGAAATCTTCAGTGGTCCAGATCTTCTCGGCTGATCCGATGACGGCTATTGCTCCTGCTGAGCCTTGGTGCTTTTCTTCCAGACTTGGAAGAATTTCAAATTCTCAAAGGCCTCGACCTTTGTTTCTTTTCTCTATGAGCTTCACAAACTTGAATCCTCACCTACGCATATGAATGCTACTCCTCCTGAGCTTTGGAGACTTTGAACTCTCCCAAAGAGTCCTTTTGCTTCTACACTCCTTGCAGCTATGGCTTCGTGCACTGAAAGCACTACTCCTCCTGAGCTTATCCTTCGAATCCTCAAGGGATTCTATGACTTCTGCTCCTTTTCAGAGTCCTTGCACACAAAGGTGCTATCTCTTCTGAGCTTCTCAAATACTCAAACCCTTAAGGGAAATAATTCCTTCTTCCTTCTCCCTCAGATGGAGAAATATGATGACCTCCTGGCACTTTGTCTGCTCAAGCAACCTATTACTGAGTATTTCAAGGTGTTCAACAACCCTGCGAAGATCCTTCAGTGGATTCTTCCTTCAACTACAAAACTCAAAGAGTTCTCTTCCTGTGCCTGTCTGCACACTGACTCAATGCCCACCTGGCAGAGTTGTACAGAACTCCTTAGAGCTTCTGTCTTCTCCTGTGCACCCTATGCACGTGCTCAATACCCTCCTGGAAGAGCTCTCAGAATCCTTAGTGATTCTGTTTCTCCTTGAACTCACAGCATAGTTCTTCTGTGCACTCCTTGCACTGGCTCAATGCCCACCTGGCAGAACTTTACAGAACTCCTCAGAGATTCTGTCTGCAACTGTGTTTTTCTACATAGCCTTGCCTCCTGTGGTGTTTAGAAACCTCCAGGGTCTTTTTCTGAGTTGATGATTTCAGCTGTTGTGCCCACTTGGCATGTCTTTGTCTGAATCCGTAGAATTCAGAAGTGCTTCTGTGCACTGGTATTTAGAGACCGCAGTACTCTGTCATGCCCTCCTAGCATGAACCACAAAGAATCTCTCAAGCCTGAAAATAAAACAACTCCTGCAAATTCCTAGCATACATATACAACATAAACATGAACACTCATAGACATTCATTCAACACATAATACATGCAGGAAAAACTGCTTCTGTTTGTATTAATGGAAAATGCCTGTTTTTACAAGGTGTTCTCGAGCTCAAAATTTAACAGAGTCTCGGCTCTTTCTCTTCTGCTCTCTCAACTTATTATAACTTCCTCCCTATCACAAAATGAGATCGAAATTGATCTTTTACAAGAGGGGGCTCTTCGATCTCTTCCCTCCAATCTACCTACCCTATTCAATTACATTGAATGGGCTGTCTAGTCCAGAATATGGATCTAGATCTCAACCTTACAAACATTAAAGGCATTCCTACTCTAATGCCTGCACAAAGGCACAAATTCACGGCTCAACAACCTAAAACATTAAAATACATTCAATTTCAAAACTGAAGACGAGGGTTGTGCCTCTCTTCAGCCTTTAGTGCATGCGCTGACGCGACTGTCGGGTTGACTGGCTGGCTAGCTGACGTGGATAGATGCTCTTGCATCAGCCTAGTTGGGTTATCCTAGTCTAGTATTTATATTTTTCTATACCATTTCTAGAAGTTATGGCATTGCTCAAGTTCAAGTGAGAATTTTTTGTTTAGGTTCATTACGCACAAATCCAACAAACAACAACCTTGATACTATTTTTTTCTTAGATCCATATGATAAATTTATCATGTCCTTAGTGTTTTCACATTTTTAATATTTCCTTAATATGTCCAAAATCAAGAGGGATATCACATTAAATTAGGTGGTTGACCACTAATATTGGTAATTGCACCCTAGTCTAATTGTGCATCCAAAACTAAAGATATAAATTTTTTTATTTAGAATTGTGAATATGATGATGGACTACTAACTAACAACACGTGCACATGCAACTTAAGGTACAACTAAATAGGCACCTGTCAGATATTTCTTCATCGAGTGAGGAAATCTTAGGACAAATAGAGGTCGGAAATGCGACTGCATCTAGTAGATATGATAAGAAAATAAGGACTAGAGGTGAAAAAGTCAGAATAAGATTTTGTAGACGCATGAAATTTTTTCTTGCCGAAGGAGGATCATGCTCTTATGATAATGAGAGCATAGGATAGATAGATGTTCCAGTCAGGTATAAGCATCTGGTGAAGCAATGGGTACCTAAGGAACTACCTCCTATAGATGTTGACTTTGTTGTCAACAATAGGACATATCACATTGCACCATCCTCCCTGCAAGGCTTGGGGCTATTTTCCATGGGTGGAATAATTGTAAAATACAATACAGTAACTGAATTGTTGGACTATGTCGGACCATGTTACAATTATAACGATTGGATGAGGCTAGTCCGGTACATACGAAGTATGCAGAGATATGCACTCACCTCAAATTATATACAACTAATAAACAAGGATAAAAATAAGGGAGCGACTATCTATATTTATGGAAGGCCTAAAGCTTTCGACAATATCGTAGGGTTTGCAAACAACACACAACCTGGGACAACAAACAAACAATCGAATTGCATATTTGAGGGACGTGAAGAGAATCGGGTAGTCCTGTGTGCAATGAAAAAGATAGCTCCAGGGGAAGAGTTATTAGTGGATTACCATTTGAATCGAATAGAAACATTGACTAATAGTGTGTAGGTTCTTATGCAACACCTCTTTAAGAAACCTCTACTTATTGCATTATATTTTTTTTTATTATCTTTAACATTGTTGTAAATATTATCTTTAACATTGTTTTTTTGTTATCATTAACAATTTTTTAAATATTTGGGGGTTCTAATTATATTTTAATGTGGCAGGATGATAGTGGAAAAGGGCCCGTCGTAGAACATGTAAATGATTATCAATTTCCATTTTCATTTATGCTATTTTTATTATTTGCTTATATAATTTTATTGAAATAACATTGTTTTTGTTGAAATTATATGTAGTCAACAAGCCATGTGGATCATGATTCTGTCGATGAGGAGGGGTTTTATTCTTTCACTGATCCGATGCTCTTATTAAAAAAAAAGATCATTAAAGCTAACAAGGAACTTGTTATCTTGTTAGATCATCCAGAACAAACTCTAGACGTTAAAGAAAGGATCAAGCTCCTTATGTCACAACTTAACACATAAAGGTAATAACCATAATCGATTTTTTTTTTTAATGCACTCATATGTTCAATTATGATACTTTATTCTTTAACTTTTACATTATCTCATGAATTTTTTTTTTCTTTTTTATAAAGGAATATTTGGAGCTTGTTCAGCCCAGGCTTGGTAGTAGTGGCACTACATAGATGCTAAAGAGTCCTGATGCGGGCGGTCATACAGCTTCTAAAGCACTATTTACTTCTTCATATTCCACACCTCATTTAGATAGGAGCCATGACACTCACCAAAAGGCATCCACACCTCGATCAGAGTCTATAGATGGTGGCTGAGAAGAGGATCATAGTGATGTGGTTGAGATGTTTGCATTTCCTAGAGCTAGATGTGTGACAAGCAATGGACCCTTCCGTGCACATTTTTGGTCGACGATAATGGACTTCCATTAAAACAATCAAGACTCCTAGGTAGTTTTAATTCATATTTTAATCGTTTGATGTTGTCCTCATACAGAAATCATCTAAATTATTAATTTTAAATTAATGATCATATCTTTTTGGGTGTATGAAATGACCTTTTTTATAGGCACATAGAGAGTAAGGCCTTGTCTATT
Organism: Picea engelmannii; assembly: GCA_009831015.1. Taxonomy (NCBI): domain Eukaryota; kingdom Viridiplantae; phylum Streptophyta; class Pinopsida; order Pinales; family Pinaceae; genus Picea; species Picea engelmannii. The sequence continues at coordinate 223,796 of ML810311.1, forward strand.
TTTGGGGAAACCTTATGCATGAGGTGGAATTTCCATAATTCCAACCTCAAAAAGGAACTCATGGATTATCTTGAAGGCCTCTTTGGTGTAGACACGTTCAATACAAAAGAGATCACATCTGCAGCGAGTGAATATTTAAAATATACCCGAGATGTTTATAGATGAAGCTTGGCAATAAATCCTAGGTATGAGCGTCCTCCCTTAATTCTAGAGAGGGAGTGGAAGACGATCATTGATGATGAAAAAGAGAAGATTTTGAAAAATTCAGGAGAACAAATAACTGGTACACTAAGGTAAATTACAAATTTTTGAATTCAATACTAGCTTTATTTTTCTTTAGATCTAAATAAAAGTGTGGTTATATATAACACACTTGAAAATTTTGATGATAGGTTGCCTGACACTTCGAAGGAAACCAAAGCAAGGATTGCCAAACATGGCCAACACAAGCTAGGCCAGGGCGGCTACTCGAGGTTACAGTCACAAATTGTAAGTACCTGGACATCTTAAGAATATTATTTGAAAAGGATGATGTCACAGTACACTGGGCCTCTGGTTCTTGTGTTTCAGTGCCCATGGGTGGAATGGGTAAAAATTCTGAAATTTGGGAGGGTGGAGGTGTACGGGGTTGGGGGTTTAGGGTAGTGGTAGTAGTGGCTTCTCTTGTTGAGTTCCTTGTTCATTTTATTTGTAAAAAGGAGGTAAAAGGAGGATTTTTCTTTCATTTGCGTGGGGGTTTTTCCTCAATGATGGGGCAGGGAGAGTTGTCTGGTTTAGAATCATCGCTAAGGATATGAATGGTAGGAGTGGATGATTCTGGTAAGATGTGGGGCAGGCTTGGTATGGTAGGAAGGTTAATTGGATTAATTGGGTCTGTAGGCAGACTGTTAGGTACTTCTGGAGGATCTAGAGGGTTTTGTGGTTGCTGTTCCTGAAGATTTTTAGGATGTTCAACAACTTCTTGGGGGTCTATGGGTGGGTTGTTTAGGAGAGGGTTTTGTTGGGAAAAACCCTTTTGGATAAGTAGCCGAGTGAGACGGTGATGGGTGAGGGAAAGGGTGAGATTTTTAGCCTTTTTACAGTAATACGACATATTTCTAAGACATCCGAACAGATAATAGGGAATATTCACCAATCTAGCATGTCGTAAATGAGACAACAAGACAAAATCGTACTGGTAGACTACTTGGTATCGTCCTTCATAGGTAAGGTAGTGCTTGACAAAATCTGCAACTTTTGGCCAAGGAGGCGGCAACGAGCTAAGTCGAACACCCCGGCCTTTAGGCTCAATTTGTTCCCCTGGCAAGAGGAAATCCTGATGGGCATTAAGAATGATGTGTTTGCGGCTGAACTAGAGAAATCCAGTGACAGGGAGACCTGAAACCTGTGCTATATCATCTTCTGTAACTAGAATCTGAACCCCTTGAACAATGGAATAATATTCCTGAAGATTTCGAGCAAATTGAAGAACCTGTTGTTGATCAAATCCATGGAGCCTCTGAAAATAACACAACCATCTTGCCTACAGAAAAATTTGATAGACTTCTGGATATAGTTCTAACAGGGCTATCGTGGCGGGTTCGTACTGTATAATAGGGCCTCCCATAGCTAACAACTCAGTAAAATGCACCGTCAGAGAGTCAAGTAACCGCTTTTGTGCAGAGTAAGTTTTTTAGGTGAAGGCATGCAAATGGTGGTGAAACAAATGAAAGGATGGTAAAAAAAAAAAAAAANCCTGTCCATAATAGTTCTGCAGTAGCCATGGGGGAGACTTTTGATTTGTTAGAGAAATTGTATCAAGGATTTGTTTAGTGGAATGCTCAAGTACGACAAAAATAATGATTTTACATGAGTGATACTAATGAGTTGGGATCTTCTCATTAACCATAGTTTAATTGTATTTACATATAAAGTTTACATACCTCATCTTTACCTTTTGATTCATACTTCAAACAAAATATAGTGCCTGTCCATAATAGTTCTGCAGTAGCCATGGGGGAGACTTTTGATTTGTTAGAGAAATTGTATCAAGGATTTGTTTAGTGGAATGACAAAATGTAGTATGAGAGTGCAAGAGCTTATTGACAGGGAATGCTGAAAAGTTGGTGTTTCAACAACAAGGAAAGAATAGAGAAATGTTTGATGAAGAGTGATGTTGCAGAATACTGCTAAGGAAGTGGTGTTTTAGTAGTGGTGACATGTTGTTAAGTAGTGGTGTTTCAGCAATAGAGAAAAGGGCAAAAAATTGTTGAACAATGGTGTTTCATAAATGGGGAAAAAGGCAAAGAGTTGCTGAATAGTGGTGTTTTGGCGATGGGGGAAAAGGCGAAAAACTGTTGAACAATGATGTTTCAGCAATGGGGAAAAAGAAAAAAAGTTGTTGAACAATGGTGTTTCAACAATGGGGAAAAAGGGCGAAAAATTGTGGAACAATGGTGTTTCAGCAATGGGGGAAAAGGCAAAAAATTGTTGAACAATGGTGTTTCAGCAATGGGGAAAAAGGAAAAAAGTTGCTGAACAGTGGTGTTTCAGCAATGGGGAAAAAGGGTGAAAAATTGTGGAACAGTGGTGTTTTGGCAATGGGGGAAAAGGTGAAAAATTGTTGAACAGTGGTGTTTCAGCAATGGGGAAAAAGGGGAGTAGTGTTTCACAAGATGAAGCTTGGCTCTTCTTGAAGTAAGATCATCCTTTCTTGGTAGGCTTTTTCTTTGATAGAGAATCTGCAAAAATCAATTGTAACATGCCATTTCTTGACAGGGATTATTAGTAAAAGAAATCTAATCTAACACTAAAGGAATTAAATTCAAAAGAATTAATTGCAATGAGGGGTAGGAGGCCCCTCTAAAAAGAGGTAATGAGTGTCTGCCACACATGTGGCCTTAAAATCTTCTTTGGAAATGGGGCACTGGTACATACGGAGCCGATGACCATTCACAAGTAACGATGTTTTAGAGTCATCGATTGTGAGGAACCTTACTATTCCATTGGGGAAAACAGTGTTCACTTCGTAAGGTCCAATACATCTTGTACGTAGTTTCCCTTGAAATTATTTAAATCGAGAATCATACAGTAAGGCTCAATTACCTTTTTGGAATTGCTTATGCTTGATAGTTTTGTCATGCCATTTTGATCTTTGTTTTTGAATCATAGTTGTCTGATGAATGACATCTAGTCTTTTTCCATCCAATTCATTAAGCTGCTGCAACCTGGCTATCTGTGCATCGGTCAAATCAAGGTTGACAACTAAAGCAGTCCTTAAGGTTTTGATTTCAAATTCCACAGGAAAGATGACACTTTTTCCATAAACTAATTCATAGGGAGAGAATCCTGTAGTATTTCTCCAGGTAGTTCTGTAGGCCCATAATGCTTCAGGGAGCTTGTGAGACCAGTCCTTTCTGTTTTCCTTCACTGTTCTTGTGAGAATGACTTCTATTACTTTATCTGTGCTTTCCACATGTCCATTGGCTTGGGGGTGGTATGGTGTAGTCATTCTATATTGAATATGATATTTTTGAAGGGTGGCTTTAAAACCATGAGAAGTGAAAGGAGGTCCCCCATCTGTAACTGTTGGCGTTCGGAAGTCACTCCTGGATTGCTAGCAGGAGCAGAGCTCGAAGCCCATCAGATTTAATGTCACGATTTGTTTTAAGGTTGATCAAATGGAGAAAAGACTCGAAATAGCACAATCTCAACTCAGAAACTAGACCAGGCATGCATGAACGAATGAGGTCCTGATAAACTCCAAACAGTGAGTCGTGATAAAGGGTGAGTAGGTGGAAGACTTGTGCAAGAAAACGCAGTGGTCCACAATAAACATCAGGTTCATCACAGACTTAGAGAAGAAGTGCATTCAAACGCAAAATCCTTTTACATTCAAATACATATACCATAGAATACAAAGA
>ML810311.1:245445-257202 GCA_009831015.1 Picea engelmannii
AATATAATATATGCTGGTTTTCTCGGTTTGGGTTTCCAGGTGAAAAATCTCTGTGTAATGTTTGTATTTTCCATTGTATCTTTTCTGTTCTTTTCTGAATATCAGTTTGCAGTAGATATTGTACAAGGTTAGAATTTACAAAATTGCTTCGAATGGGCTCATCTTCAGAGATGTATGATACCCATTATTGTAGGCGAATTCTACCAAATGCAGGTAGTCTTCCCACCTTGATGGTTTATCCATCACATACATTCTCAACATGTCTTCTATTACTCTATTTACTCTCTCTGTCTGTCCATCAGACTCAGGATGATACACTGTACTAAAGTTCATATTCATTCCCAATCCTTTCCAGAAATTCGAAGTGAATTTCGGGTCCCTATCAGACACAATTGTCTTAGGAATTCTATGCAAGCGTGCAACTTCTTTTAAAAATATATCAGCAACATATGCTACTCTGTGGGTGGTTTTTAGTGGAATAAAATGGGTTGCTTTAGTAAGCTTTTCCACCACCACCATGATTGAATCATGCTACTTGCTTCTTCTGGGAAATCCTGTGATAAAATCCGTTGTTACCACGTCCCATTTCCACTCAGGAATAGGTAAAGGCTGCAACAACCCTGCTGGGTGTCTATGATCAGCCTTAACCTTTTGGCACTCCATACATCTGGCGATGTATTCAACAATTTCTTTCTTCAAACCCGGCCAAAAATAATGGCTTTTGATTGCTGCCACAGTGTTTTGATATCTAGGATGTCCAGCATAAGTCACATTATGCATCTCTTTTAGAATTGCCAGCTTCAATTCTTGGACATTGGGTACATATACTCTGTTCTTATGCAGAAGTAAACCATCAGTTCCCAAGGTGTAATTTTCCTTGGTTTGTGGTTTCTCATGCTACTGTATCTTTGCTACAAGTCTTTTGTACTGCAAATCAACATTTGCATCTTCAAGAATCCTGTCTTTAATCTTAGTTCTGTACATGCTAATGGCTATAGCATGTAATTCGTGCACTTTTCTGCTGAGTGCATCAACCACCTTATTTTCTTTCCCTTTGATATGCTTGATATCAAAGTCATATTCACACAAAAATTCCAGCCATCTAATTTGCCTGGCATTTAAGGTTGGCTGATCAAATAAATATTTCAGACTGTTGTGGTCTATTCTTAATTCAAATATCTTGCCCATGAGGTAATGTCTCCATTTCCTCAGGGCGTGGACGATTGCTGCCAGCTCCAAATCATGAGTGGCATAATTCTTCTCATGTTCCTTCAACTTCTGGGATTCATAGAAAACTACAAATCCTTCTTGGCTGAGAACTCCTCCCAGCCCCTCCTTACACGCATCTATGCACACTACGTAATCCTTGTTTGGATCTGCAATCCTCAGGATTGGAGAACTAGTGAGTAGTTGCTTCAGTCGCTGGAAGCTTCTCTCACATTCATCAATCCACTGAAACTTCTTCTCCTTCCTTTGAAAGGAAGTGATAGCATGCGCTATCCTTGAGAATCCGGCTATGAACCTCCTATAATAGCCTGCCAGACCCATAAAAGATCTTACTTCTACCACATTTCTTGGTGTTGGCCATTCTTGAATGGCTTGTACCTTCTTAGGATCCACAACGATCCCCTCCTTTGATATAATGTGTCCCAAGTAATGGATCTTCTTTTGGTAAAATGAGCACTTGCTTAGTTTTGCGTACAGCTGGTGTTCTCTCAACACCTGCAACACCATTCTAAGGTGTTGTTCATGTTCTTCCTCTGTCTTGGAATACACCAAGATATCATCCAAGAAGACTATGACAAACTTGTCCAGATAATTTCTGAACACTCCATTCATTAAGCACATAAAGACAATAGGCACATTGGACAATCCAAACGACACCACAATAAACTCATAATGACCGTACCTTGTTCTGAAGGCGGTCTTGCTGATGTCCTCATCCCTTATTCTCACTTGGTGATATCCAGATCGAAGATCTATTTTTGAAAATATTTTTACATCCTTCAACTGATCGAAAAGATCATCAATCCTCGGTAGAGGATACTTGTTCTTGACAGTGACCTTATTCAACTGCCAAAAGTCAATGCACAGCCTCAACGTCCCATCTTTCTTTTTCACGAATAGGACTGGGGCTCCCCACTGTGACACGCTAGGATGAATGTAACCTTTCTTTAGTAGCTCTTCGAGCTACAATTGCAACTCTTTCAGCTCTGGTGTACTCATTCTATAAGGATCCTTCAAGACTGGAGCTACTCCAGGCATCAGATTTATAGAAAAATCGATGTCCCTCTTCGGAGGTAGTCCAGGCACCTCCTGAAATACGTCCTTAAATTATTTGAATACCTTGTGGTTTTCCAAATTCAAGACCACATCTTGGAATACTTCTTCCACCCGGGCTGCAAATAATTGACAGCCTTTCCGGTAACATTTCTTTAGCTGCATGGCTGATATTTCTCTAACATCCATGGCTCTGGGAATTCCTTGGATTGTTACCTGATTTCCCTCTTCATCCAGACATGTGAACCTCTTGTTATGGAAATCCAAAAGGGCATGGTGTTGGTCCAACCAGTCCATCCCAATTAAGCAATCATATGAGACTAAAGGCAGAATGTTCAATTCAACCTTAGTGCTCATTCCTTTCATGTCCACTGAACAAGACTTAACCAATTTAGTGACCTTCCTCTTGGTCCTTGTGGCTAATTTCACTAACCAATACTTCTCATGTTTTCTCTTCGTTAGATGCAAACTTTCCACCACTCTAGGATCTACATAACTATGGATAGCCCCTGAATCAATTAAAATAACAAGTGGTCGGTTGTTGATCATACCTTCCACTTCAATCACGTGCGATTGAAATTCCTCTTGCTTATTGTCCAGGGCTGCGTAGATCCTCGAAATTCTTCTGCCCATATCCTCCATTGTTTCAGCTTGCTGAACAGTATGTACAGTTCTTGCCTTACCATTTTTATGGGGGCAATCTCTGTACTTGTGGTTTCCTTGACAACCCCAACACTGAATGGGCGCCTGTCTCTGTCTTTGTGGTCTCTCTTCAGTCATTCTCGGCTCTCTAAATGATGGTTGTCCTTGAACACTGTTTCTAAAAAAGGGAGGTCTATTTCCCTTCTGTCTCTGTTCTTTCTTAAACCTCTTATGGTCATCCCAAGCCTTCCAAAAGGTAGGCTTTTCTCTTTGCTATTCGTATAGGCATTTCACCCTTCTTATGGTTTTTTCCATGGTCTTAGGATCATAATATTTAATCTTGTCACCAATGGAAGGTCGCAGTCCACTCAGATACCTCTGAATTTAACAGCCTCGTCTTTGATGAATGGAACATACTTCAGTAGTTCCCGAAAACTTCGTTCATACTCATCAATGGTCATACTGCCCAACTTGAGTTCGAAGAACTCCTTCATATTTCTGTCATAGTATCTTTTAGTCAGGTATTTCTTCTCAAAATACCTCTTAAATTCCTTCCAAGTGACCTCTTTCTCCCTGATGTGTTGCACCTACACAAACTGATCCCACCACATGGATGCTTTTCCTTTCAATTGGTACATTGCAATTCTTCCTTCTGCATGGGCAGAATAATTCTGCAGTTGAAAGTATTTCTTCATTCCCATCAACCATGTCTCAGAATCTTCCTCCTTATTATGTTCTCCATCGAATGTTGGAGGCTTAATATTGTTCATCTCTCCTTTCAATTCCTCCTTTCCAGATTTTCGATGTTTTCTGGTAGGGGACGGGCTTGAACTACTGTGTGTCTTCCTGTCAGAATGTCTTTGGGAGCGACTAATATGTCGACTACCACTCCTTGACCTACTTCTTCTCCCATGGGTTTTGCGACTCTCCGTCGTACTTGAGTCTCTTCCCTTCTCGAGTTTCTTCTCTATTCTTTCCAGGCTCTTCAAAATTTTTAAGTTTATCTCACCCTGCCAATCCCTGACTTTCATAAGTTTTCGGCTATCATCAAGGCGAGCCTTGGCCTCTCTTTGCAACCTTTCAATAATTTTCATCATGTGTCCTTCCTTATCCATCTCTTTTCCATGCCCATTAGAGTTGGATCCTTCGACTCCTAGGTTAACATCCTTTCCTTCCCATTCGTCTTCTATTTCAGGGGTAATCTGCACTCTTCCCCACTCCATACTCGACGTTGGTTAATTGGAATCTTGACCTTCGTTGAAATCTACACACACACTATGCAATTCAATTCGAGGTTTGTCAGTCCATTAAACCTTCATGAACAATCCACAATATTTATAAGCCAGTTCAAACAAAATAAAAGACATTTCGTTTTAAATAAGTTTCTTGAACTGGAAGTATTATGTATCTCTTCCATTTCTTTGCATTTTGCGAAAAATTCCAAATAGTTCTGGCACTCGTCAGTCTTTTGCAATATAATGCATAGACGAATCGAATTCGTTGAGCATTTTTTTTCTTGAAAATTCCTCATCTTTCGTGACAATCGAGTTTAAGAAAATGTTTCAATTTCATGATTTTTTTTAGCTCTGTTCAACTTTGTATTTTTCGGGTGTTCGAAACTTTAGTTTTCGGTATTTCGGGACTTTTGGGACCTTGAGTTTCGGTACTGGAGAACTCTCGTTTCACTCTCCTTCCCCACCCCCGACTTTCGAAATTCCGATTTACCTTATTCTACGAGTCTACAGTATAGCTGTCGCCCTCAACCGTAGTGGTACGTGGTGTGTTTTAGAGGATCCTCGTCACCTTTGGTGACATCATTAGGGTCCCACCACTCTTGCCTTGTCCTCCCACTCGCTGGCATGTGGTACTCTTCATGTGTCTACGTGGCACATCTCCTGATGGAAGCTTTGGGTGTTAGGGTTTTGTGATCCCCAACGACATGAGTTCCTGTCCTCACGAACTCCGATCTCCGATTTGCCGATGCACCTTTTTCCTTAGCCCCCCCCAGCTATGTCGAGGTCCATGTGATCACCTCTCCTAAGACCACAGTCATTTACCGTCATCATAGTTTTCCTTATCGCGATTTTGACACTCGCGATGTTGGACAACTTGCTTTACTGACTACCGAACCCTGATATGTCGTTTCTCCGATACACTTGCGTGATTGACTATTCAATGGTCCCTCAATCCATTGGTGTTTCGGAGTTCACAATATCGCGAATCCTAAATGCATAAATTTTCGGGACTTCTCACCGCGAAAACCCGAAACGACGTGCCACCTGTCCACCTCTCTGATCCTGTGGCCCCCACACGGTTCTTTTGTCCGTTGAGATATCGCGTTTCGCGATTTCGCGATTCCTGTTGTAGTGATGTCGGGATTTCCAACACCCAATCCCCGATATGAAAGTCCCCGTGTAAATCCAACGGTCAGATATTTCTCACATCGAATGGTCTTTACAAGCCCTGAGATTTCCCGAAGGAATCTCATCCGTTCATCGAGACTTAGTCACATGCTAATGTCTCTACAGTATGGTCGGGATTTATCATGACGAAAGTCTGAGTTCTTGTCATCGGAACTTCCGAATCCTCGATCCTTGAAACAGGTAGTCTCACAACACGTGGCCATCTCAAATCGGATGGTCCACGACTGTTCCAGGGTTTCCATCATGGAAATTCCCGATCCCTTGTTACCAGGACTCCCGATATCGCGATTCCTGATTTCCCGAAATGGAAAATCTCATGACACGTGTCCTCTGTCTTTCGGACGGTCTAGATCTATTTTGGGCTTTCACCTTTAATCACTAAGGTTTTAACCTTCAGACACCTCCCGATAGATCCAATGGCTATTGTGTTTTCTGGTAGAGATTTGACGGCTCAGACGGTTTCTAACTATTTTGGGATTTTGCGTATCGCGATTTCCACACTCCTGTACCATTTCCAAAGGAATTTTAATCCTTACGCACATTTTTCCAGATCCGACGGTCACAAGGGCTCACCTTCCCTCCTGAACAGATCCTAAGGTTCTAACACCATTGGTGTAGAGACCTGTCTCCCTGTGGCCATAGACCACACTGGCTGCGGTTTCATTGCACTGCTAAACCTCCTGAGCTCGTAAGCGCGGTCAAGCAACTACTTGACACACTGGAACAAACCAAGGTAAAAAATTGGCCATTCTAGGCCCAATTCCCTTCACATTCTTGGTCTAACGACCACTCCACTGGCCCATCTAGGCTCAGCGTCGAAACCTTCACTCTGATATGAATTTGTAGTGCACCCATTTCAGAACTTTGGGCCTACTCGTGCTCTGATACCAATTTGTAGTGTACCTCTTTGCTTACCCAGAGCTTATAACAGACTATGTAACAATCTGTACACACACTTTTACATAATTCGTACATGCATTATATAATCACATGCATTCAAGTAAAGAAATACATTTAACTCAGAGTAAGACATATAATTTTACTGCTACAATTAAACAATCCATAGCATTTAACAATAATTCATATACACAGCGGAAATCATGATAATTTATGTAGCACAGTCATGCAAAATGTGATAAGAACATAGTTAGATACTTATCTTGTAACAGTGGTGAAATCCACCAACCAAGTGCAGGCCTTCCACGAACCTCCTAGCCTTAGACCACACTTCTCATCATCTCAACAGTGGGTCACCCCCGAGCTGGGACTGAGCTCCACCCCAAGGAAAGGAATCCTAGGCTAGGCTGAGGTTATAGGGAAAAAAACACAGAAATATCTGGAAGGATTCTTCCCAAAGATGCCGTCTTACGCCCACTACTACCAGACTCTCATTCCCCACATGCCTGTTCCACCCGGGAGTATACACCTTCACACACACAGTCCATCGGTGCTAACCTCCCTCTCTAGGTCTCGACAACAGGTCAGATCAGGAAGTCTCAGAGCCCGCAGCTGGTGCTGGGCACTCTCTGGAAGAAACCATTTCCCAACAAACTCTTTCACCTGGAAAGAGTTGCTCACAGGCCTGAAAAACTTCCTCTTCCAACCACAGTTGCCTCCCTCACCAGAAGAGAGGTCATACACAAGCTCAACACAAGCTTACTCTGGCCAGTATGCCATGCGCAGTCTAGCACTGCGTGGCTGCAACAACCAATTGGGAAAAATAGACACACGCTTCCCAAACAGGTTTAGAAATCACAAGATAGTCTCATGGTTTTGGTTTTTGGATTGTACGAGGGGTGAAAAGATCCCACGCACAAGCTCCAACTGCTTAGACTGAGGATGTCCCGGCTATCTCCCAAATCAACACAGTCTTTTACCGCCTTCAGGGTTGTACCAGGGTATTCTTGCAGAGGTCCAACAGGTTCACCCTCAGACGGTCGGGTAGAGTGGATAAGATCCCCCTCACATGGTTCAACTCGGCTATTATATTTTCATGTACCAGGGTTGACACTTGTCACCCTGGGAAATGCATGCGTTCGCATAGCATGCATCCCTTTTGCACGTTTTCCCTTGCCAGGAAGTTAGGATAAAAATAAAATACACATGTCTTTTGGGAAATAATATTAAAATATTATACCCAGGCTTAAGCCCCCTAGGATTAGCCCCTAGGATTAGCCCCTAGGCTCAACACTTAGCCACTTTTTCCCACCTTCCAGCCCCTAATCCCTTTCCCACTCTGTGGATGCTCAGTCCCCCTTCACTCATTCATCGTGGTTGGTCTGCACCTGGCGGTGTTTATATTTTATTAATCATTCTGCATACATACAAGTACATCATCAGGCTCCTAGCCTTCAACACTTAGGCTCCCTGGCCTAACAAACACATAAGCCTACCATCTTATACAAAACTTGGCTCACCAGCCTATAGAACATGTTTACAATTCATTTTATATATCATGATTTGCAACGGGGCTCGACCTTGGGGACACTACAAATAACATAAGGGAGATGATTTTCTTCTTGTCCCAAGACAACTCCTATTGCAGTATCTGAAGCATCAGAGGATATATGAAAGGGAAGTGTCCAATCAGGTCCTCTTAGAATAGGGGCTGTAGATAACTGATTTTTAAGTGTATTAAATGCTTCTTGGCAGGGGTTAGTCCACTTAAATTTGGCATTTTTCATCAATAGCACAAACAAAGGAGAAGCTATTTTGGAAATGTTTTTGATAAATATTCTGTAGTATCCAACATGTCCTAGAAAAATTCTCACCTCTGTTTGGGTTTTGGGAATAGGAAGATTTTTAATGACTTGTATCTTGGATGGATCCACCTGGATTCCTTGAGATGAAATAAAATGTCCAAGCACTATTCCTTCACTCATCATCATATGACATTTTTCTGTACTTAAGGAGAGGTGGGCTTGTATACATCGTTTAATTACTTTCAAAAGGTTTTGTAGTGCTTCCTCAAAAGAAACACCATAAGGGGTAAAATCATCCATAAAAATTTCCATAGAGTCATTAAGCATATCAGAAAATATTCCTATAATTGCTCTTTGAAAGGTTGTCGGTGCATTACATAGTCCAAATGGGAGAACTCTATAAGAAAACGTTCCCACAGGGCTAGTAAAAGTGGTCTTATCTTGGTCTTGGGGTGCAATTTTGATTTGATTATACCCACTGAAACCATCTAAAAATGAGAATTTTTTTTTCCCTGACAAACTATCTAACACCTGATCAATGAATGGTAACGGAAAGTGATCTTTTTGAGTGGATTTATTTAAGGCTCTATAGTCTACACATACTCTCCATTTCCCATTTTTATTAGGAACTATTAACAATGGGGAAACCCATTCACTGTCCGATATAGGATATATAAACCCTGATTGAGCAATTTTTGAAGTTCTTCTTTAAGAATTTCTCTTAAATTGGGGTTCATTCGTCGCTGAGATTGGCAGATCGATCGACAATCTTCTTTGATATATATATGATCAATGAATAATTCGGGAGAGATTCCTTTCATATCTGTATAATCCCATGTGAATGCTTCTTTATGTTCGAGAAGTAACTTCATTAATTGTTGTGTTTCAGCATTTGTCAGGTTGGGGTTTATGTTCAGTGTTTTGCCAGGTTCAATTTCTACTGGTATACTTTTAGAAGATATGGTGGCTGATGTTTGAGGTGGGTTTTTAGAGTTAAGGTTTTCCTGGTTATCTGACTCCAAAAGTGCAGCTAGTTGGTTATGAGTTTCTGGAGTCATGAAGGAGGGTTCACAAATAAAATTATTAATTACTTCATCCTCGGTGGCATCTTTAAAGCTTAAGGCTTGTCCAATAGTCAAGATGGGTTGAGTAAGTTGATCATCAAAGTCTACCCATACAAAATTATCATTATTAATCAAGTGTGTAGCATGAGGGTAGAGGGTAAGTTGTTTAGTCTCGTATCCATTGGGAATTTTCATTGAACCTGATCTACAGCTGATAATCGCATTTGATGTGGCTAGCCAAGCCCCGCACAAAATTAGAGGGTGCACCCCCAACTTTGTTTTAGGTTGTAATACCACAAAGTCAGCTGGCTAATTCCAGGATTCCACTGAGATAATTAGGTCTTCAATGACTCCTTCCGGTTTGATTGTAGAATGGTCAGCTAACTCTAGGATGGTTGGGGTGTCTCTGATTTCATTCTGCAGCTGTAACAGTTGTGAGGTTTCCAGAGTCATAATATTGATAGCAGTGCCTAAATCTACCAGGACTTGAGGGATTAATGTTTTTCCAATTTTCACTAATACGGTAGGATGGACGGGATCACCATATTTAACTGGGGGAACTTTATCTGACATCAATGCAGACAAATCACCCATGAAATGAACTGTGATGGGATCTTTAATTTTCCTACCAGGTTTCTTAACACAAATGTCTCGCATAGTCTTGACATAAATTGGTACATCTCGTAGTGCTTGTAATAGTGGAATTTTGACATAAATATTTTGTAATTCCCCTAGAAGATTGAAAGCAGGTGGCTCAGGTGTTTTAGTCAAAGCTAAATGCCCAGGAAATGGTGGTTTTTCTATTTCAGCAGCAGTGTTAGAGGATGATTGTACCTCTTAAGGTACATGATGCTTTTTTGTTTCCTCTTTATCAGAAGAGGTAACATCAGCTATGATAGGTTCTACTATTCTCCCAGATCGTAAATGAATATCATTGCATTGCACAGGGAAAAGAGAAAGTGTAGGCTGGTTATGAATATCAATGCACTGCACAACTTTATTATTGGGGTTAGGGTTAGGTTGTACAGGTAGTTGGGGCCTCATCATTTGATTGTTTGGTGGAGTACCTGATGGTAAGGAGAGTGGTTGCAGAAATTGTGATTGAGGTAATTGATTTGGGAATGGGGGTTGTTGCCCTCTCCAATTTGGATTCAATTGGTTAAGATACGGTTGTTGTTGTGGAGGTCAAGGAGTCCACATTGACAGATAAACAAAGGGAGGTTTAGTTTGTTGCATGGGTGGGTAATTCATTTGATTTAGGTATTGCATTTGATTATAGGGAGGGTAATTCACTTGATTAAAAGAAGGATAGTTATTCCAACGATTAGAAGATGTAAATGGCATATTAGGATTCATACCTTGTCCCCACGATTTCCATTCCCTTTTCTGTGTCAACAGATAGACAGCTTTAGCTTCTTCGTCAGCTAGTTGTAATGCTGCCTTGATTCCTGTTAAAGAAGGGCATTGTTGAGTTTCGTAATCCTTATCATAGATGGCGCAGATTGGATTTTTGTCCAATGGGCATTCCCTTCGTGGGTGCTTGTCTCTGCATTTAGAACAAAAGATGGACAGAGCTGCTTCTGCTTTGGCTTGTTTCTTTTGAATCTGCAGGGTATCAATTTGTGAGGCAAAAGAGCTTAACATTTCAGTTTTAAAACCTTCAAGTAAATTACCTATTTCGGCTCTTGTTGCTCCTCCACTGGCTGATTTTTGAACTCTTGAAAATGTGGTATCCCTTCTATTTGATCTATTCCTTGAAGCTCCTCTTGAACATCTTTTATATAGGTTAACAATTTCATCATATGATTCTTTAGATATTTCCCCTTTTCCAAGCATATTCAACATATCTAGACAGTCATCCCTTACTCCTTTTAGTAATATTGTTTTAAGAATATCTTTACTTACATCGGGTGTTATACACATTTTTGGTTATCAAGATGATACTACGATTATGTCATGATAATGGAAGATCAAACTCTTCATTAAGAACATTTTCCAGAAGAAGGTTACATTTATCATTTTCTCAAAATCACATTTTTGAAAATAGTTCGCAGGCTGCATATATACTCTCCTGCGGAAATCCTTAATTTCCGCATGTTGCATTCAGCTTGATTGCGGACTATCTGCACTGTGTTAATGGTTAGGGTGCGAACATGTTTCTAAAGGTGGAAAATGAATAAGTTCTCAATCCTTCTAGAAGGAATCTTCTAGAAGGGTGAGTTGGAGTTCGAATGGTTGGCAAAATACTGACTTTCCAGATATCTTGGGATCATTCCCTATCCAAGTAACTAATCGATCTTCTCCTATATATTGAGTAGATCACTTATGGAAAAGGTTAAGCAAGCATAAGCAAGAAGTTAAGTTGAAGCAGAAGCAGCAAGCTAGCTAGAGATTGATTGGAGAACTGGTGCAAGACTGTATGGAGGATTGAAGCTACAACAGCAAGAGAATACAAGTAATCATATGTGATTGAACTTCTTCATGCGTGAGCAAGTGTGTGTGTCAGAGCTAGGAGCCATTGAAAGGAGATCTACGACATCAAGGCTCAGGTTGTATATTTATATTTCAATTAATGCAATACATGAATATGTCCCTTTCCCATAATGATGATGTCATCTTATTACATGATTCCTTGATCACATATAT
>ML810312.1:0-40264 GCA_009831015.1 Picea engelmannii
AGTTGACACGATGCTGTTCTGAGTTTTCCTCCATTTGATCACCCTTTAAAACAAATCGTGACATTAAACTGATGGGCTTCGGGCTCTGCTCCTGCTAGCAATCCAGGAGTGACTTCCGAACGCCAACATAATCCATCGACATATCATTTGAATTTGTTAAATTGTTCCTCCATGATTCATGGGATTATTTGCATAAAAATAGGTAGAAGTAAATATGCAGTGCATTCCTCATATTTAGGTAATTAGACATTTTTACTAGAAATTACTGCCCACTATAATTTATGGAATTCTTTCTATAATTTAGGTAGGATTAAAAAAAAGTAAATATGTTGTACATAGATATTGTAATAACCCCATAAATTTAACACTGTCAACATTTTACTCTACTCTCATTTTCCTGGGCGCTCCTGTGAAGGAGTCAAGCCTAATCCTTCTCGAATACCATGTTGTTTTTTCTTCATATGAGATATGATCGATATATTATTACAATTGTGAGTTTTCCATATATAGAGAACATATGGTGACCATCCATGAAAGGATGCGTCCCTTGAATAATCAGTAACTATTTATTATTATCATTTACTTATTATATATGATATTTAATAATCAATATTTATATTATTAATTATTATTCTAAGAGAATGTCTTTCTGATGTTGTCCAAACATCAATAGTCTCCAACTAGGGGAGATCTTTGCAAGATCAGAGCCATTTAGAAGCTTGGATATTTGAGTAAGAATGACATGTGAATCACCTTCTACTATAATTTGATGAAAGACAAGATGGGAGGTAACTTGAATTCCTTGGAAAAGGGCCCAGAGCTTTGTAGAGTTATTTGAATCATAATCGAGGCTTCCAGCAAGAATTTTACAAATATTCGCATTTTCATCTCAAAAATACAACACCAAAGCCCATGGGACCGAGATCTCCTTTAGAGGCCCCATCAAAATTAAGCATAAGAAATCCTAGAGGGGGGCTTTTCCATGAAGTGAGACAGTTCCTTGGAGGGGGACGAGTGGGATTCAGTTGACCATTTGCGATTCTAGATTGTTTCTTGAGAAGGATGTTATTTTCATTGGGCTAACAAGTTAAATATTATATTGACCATTTGTGATTCTTGACCGTTTCTTGTACATTTTAATGAATTTTGAACCAGATTTTGTCCTCTGTAGATTTTTCTGAGTGGAATGTTTTGTGGTTTCTTTCCTTCTATATATGCCATACCACAAAACTGGGTAGAAAATGCCATATTTGATTTAGGATGGGGTTTTTAAAGGTATATTATCTCCAATGGTCAATAGTAGATATGATTTTATCATGTTGACGACTAGAGGTGTGCATTACTTGAGAAAATTGATCCTAAAGGCGAGAGATAAATTTACATTGATTGAGGAGGTGCTCCATTGATTCTTCGTGTTGCAGGAAAAAATGAAAAACCGATGGACCAATGAAGCCATGTTTTCTGAGGATGTCCCAAATGAGAATGTAATTATGACCGAATAACCAAAGAAAAGTACTTACCTTGGTCCAAATATTATCTTGCCAAATGTTGCTCCAGATATTGTCTTTGGGAAGGAGGTGAAATTGAGCCTTGAGAGCATAGGATTCTTTTATGGAAAAGGCACTCATTGAAGAGTGATCCCAATGAAGAATGTCTAGCCCATGTCTAATCATATTCTCCTTAGGTAAGCCTCATACTACCAAGGGCAAATATCCAACTCCGAAGGAAGTCCAATATCTTTGTGGCTATTTTTCCATTCTGGGTAAGGAGGGAAGGAGGAATATTCATTCCAGAAGTCCATAACTCCGATGCCTCTATTTTTCCACATGTGGTGAAGGACATCCTGCAAATTCTCATTTTGTTGAAATGACTACAGTTGTTTCCAAGAGTCTGTCCAAAATAGTGCATCCTCACCATTTCTTATTTCCCAAATGCGTGCCCCTAGAAAAGGGGGCGATTTTTCCATGCTGTGTTCCAAATCAATGAACCATTGTGTTGCTCATTACATCTAATTATTTTTTCTTCCTCAAACTTTGGAGTATATTTATGCCTCCATAGTTTGGTCCAATGGTATTATGGATGCTTTAACCATATCCACCAAATATTATCCCCCATGACCTCATTTAACATCCAAGGGTCCCTCATTCCTAATCCTCCAGATTGTTTGTGTTTGTATAGGTTGTCCCACTTTACCAATTCCCATCATCTTCAATCTTTGGTTTCTTTGCGAGAGGACCTTTCTTTGGATGTTCTGAATTTTTTTTAGCAATGATGTCGGAGTAGAAAGAGCCGATAAAAGGTAAATGTGGATAGCTTGAAGAACATATTTGAGGAGCACTAGAAGACCAACTAAGATAAGAGAGACAAAAGGTCCAGAAGTTAATAAAATGTTCTAAGGAGGAAATTAGAGACTCCCAAGAGTTGTTAGGGAGGGCATTGTTGATGAGGGGAATGCTAGGATATTTGGATGAAAGGGAGCTCCTATAGAATCTTGGGATGCAGATGATATGGGTTTGGATGGATCGAGGGATATTAAATAAGAATATCTAGGACTTATAATCAATGTTGATAGAGGTACCGAAGGCATCGCTAAAGTCATTTAAGATGTTACAAATTCTAATGGATTCTTTGATTGTGGGAGTCCCCGTCATCATGGTATCATCCACAAATTGGCTATGAGATATGGGGGGTTGGATTCCATGTAGAGGAAGGCCTTGGAGAGATCCATTTTCAATGGATTCCTTGATATAGAAGCTTAAACATTTCACCATGATGACAAAAAGGAAGGGGGAAAGAGGATCCCCTTAATGGAAATCTCTGGAGGGCGGAAACATTTTGGAAGGGACCCCATTGACTAAGATTGAGAAGAAGGTTGAGGAAGTCATGTTAAGGTCCCAACTCACCTAGTCATCACTAAAATCAAAACAAGTGAGAATGGATTTCATATACTTCCATATAAGATTATTGAATKCTTTCGAGAGACCTAGTTTGATTATCATACAAGGGGTGCATGTAGATTTCAGAGAGTGTATTACCTCATAAGATATGATTACACTATCAAATATCYGATGCCMTTCTACATAACCTGACTATTCTTGAGAAATGATAAAATGAAGAAGAGGTTTAATCCTAAGAGAAATTACCTTGGTGATCAACTTGTAGATTACATTGTAGAGTGCAATTGGCCAAAACTACTTCAGGTGAGTGACCCACTCCTATTTGGGGACATGAGTGAGGAAAGTGGAATTGAGTGCA
This sequence comes from Picea engelmannii, assembly GCA_009831015.1. Lineage (NCBI taxonomy): Eukaryota > Viridiplantae > Streptophyta > Pinopsida > Pinales > Pinaceae > Picea > Picea engelmannii. The sequence continues at coordinate 3,256 of ML810312.1, forward strand.
AGTAATACTTTTAGATATATGCGATAATATTAAATCAACTTCCATACTTCTTCTAAAACAATTTGCTAGCAATGATGGAAGAAGTTTGTAGTAAATCCATCTGGCCCTGCAGATTTCCCTTTTGGTATCTCATTGATTTCTTGGTCCACCCCCTCCATTGAAAGTGGTATGAGAAGGTGTTACAAAATATTTCCCCTATGGAAATGTTAAATATCCCTTGGACATATAGACCCCTATTGTCCAAGAAAAAAACAACAACAAATGGACACTAATATTCCTTTAGATCTATTTGTTATGTCTATAGGCAGAGAAGATAGAAGAAAGAAGAGTGACCTCCTCCTTTTCAATGGTTTTCCTCATTGATCTCCAATATTTGGTCTTGTTGTCCAAGCTTCTATCACAATGAACAAAGTCTGCATGGAACAGAACAACACCTTCTACTCCTACAATATATCATTAGACAAGAAAATATATATCTATATAAACATACATGTATAAACAATGGTATGAAGGAAATAGGAAAAGTTATATTAATGGAGAAACATGGTGAAGTACGTACAAACCAAAATTGACGTTTCAACAACTCCTCCAAGATATATAGTCCAACCCTTTCCTGAATGTCTCAAAATTAGAATGATGATGCTTTGGTGGATTCTCCTCACAATATCAAAGGTTTGACACTATGAAATCCTTTCTCTTCTCTTCACCTTTGAGTGGCCTCATTATATAGGATTTGGGAGGATTAACCACCACGAAGTTAGGAAATGGTTGAGGATTTATCTCCTTAGGTTAGGATTTAGTTACCCAAAATGGACGGAATATGGGTGACTGAACTCATGAATCAACCCCTTGACCAAAACCACTTAGGATCATCTCGGATCTGACCCTTATAATAGCCACAACTTCCTCTAACCACTTCAATGCTCCCCTGATATTTATCACTAAGCGTTGTCAATGCTCCCTTTACATGGGCAGGGGAGTGTTGATAATAGTTCAATGCTCCCTAGACATGGGCAGGGGAGCGTTGACCTTCAAAAATGGTCAAAATATCAAGGTAAAAAGTAGTTCTTTGACCTTCTCATGATGATTTTTTGTCCTCCACATTGATTACGGATTACGACAAATGTTCTTACATGGTGTCAAAGTTGTGACACTTAATAAAGTGCATGCAACACTTAGTAAGGTGCATATGACACTTGATAAAGTGCATGCGACATTTAGTAAGGTGCATCAAAAACTTGATAAGGTGGATACGACACTTAAGACACTTAGTATAATGAGATACATAAGTGAAACACTTATTAGTGTGGGAATTTGGTGTGTAACATATGTCCGATAAAGTGTGAGGTCAGTGGAGTAACTAATGTTTTAAACACTTTACAAAATATTATTGTAAGGGCATTGGAGTGGGAGAGATTGGAAAAAGATACAAACAAACATCAAACAACATATATGTATCATCCCCTAGGTAGGCATACCTATGCTCAAAGTAAACTAACTCAAAGTATGGTCTCCTAACAATACACTATGGATCCATGGAAGCATTGACTAAGGATATGGCCACTGGAGATACAATGTGGATCCATACCTTCATGACATGATTTGATCATAGCCATGAAAGAATACGCAATGGAGCTACGATATGACAAAAAAATAGCCACAGATCAATAGAAAGTGGATCTATGTGACATCATATACATCAATGAGATTACCAATATGGTGGTTATATTGGAATATTATAAATATTCAAATGATATCCATCGTATCCTAGGTAAAGCACATAAAAAAGTGAGTTCCCAACCCAAGTTCTTCATCCTGATCTCGAAATAGTACGATTCTACCCATGTGGGTATATGACTTGATATCAAAAATGGTAGAAACCACTTGATTATCGATCATTAATGTATATCGTTAACAAATGTGATGGAAATCACCAATGATGATAATGACTCCCAAGGTACCCTAGTACATTCTAATGAATGTGAAAGAATGAGTTGAATTCCAGCATATGTGGAATCATTCTATCAAAGGCCAATGGTGTAAACCTATTGCCGAAGGCAAGGAAACCTGCCATTGAGGCATGCATTCTCCAAGGTACTAATTGGTTTCTAAGTCTAATTCCTGGAAAATGTGTTGAAGTCAACATGAACAAACACATCGAAGGATGGCCATCATGTATCCCCCATCCTCAACATGAAACTGACACTACAAATTGATGTAATATAGTGTATTAAATGAGTATGGACATATACGAGGATTAAATATGGTAATATTGATGAGTGGTTGCTTTGAAGTGAAAATTCCCTTGAATATTTGAGCCATGCTAAATGACTTGGAAGCATTGTCTCGACTAAGAGATAGACCAAAACATAGCATGCAAATCACTGGGGAACTTTTTAGGTGAGCTAAAGGAGTATGAGGAATCATAGGATTGGTATGGCTCAGAGAAAATAAGATTACCCAATTGTAATATGAGACACAAATAGGTTCCATGTTCAAGGGTGACAACAAATAACTACCATAATTCTTTCCAAAAACTTGACCCACTTCCTTCATTTCCCCCCCACCATGATTGGTGAGTACCTCTTTGTTTTTTAACGAGCTTGAGGAGGATAACAAATGCTCAGTATATCTCATCTTCGATGAGTCCCTCATCATATATTTAACAAACCTTAAGAAGGAGGGGTTTGGCCCCGTATGGGTCCTTCAATGCATGTTTTATGAGTCAAAAGAAGGAAATCTCTATGGTATTTTCATGTTTAGAGAGTCTGGAAAGATATTAAAGATGACTCCATGGATTTTGTTTTTTGTAAATTTAGTACCTCAAGCCCAAAAAAGTGTAAAACAATACAAGGGAGAACTCTTATAGTCATGATTCACTAGAGTGTACCGTTTTTATATTTAGTTGTACGAGTCCAAAAAAGGGGTAAAATACCACTCAAAAGGTGACTCTTCATGGTTTAAATATCTTGAGGAATGATGAAGTATGCTCGTAGTATGATTCATTTTTTAACGATCTTGACACAAAAGCAAAATTGTGCTCGGAGTTGGTTTCATTTTTGGAGAGCTTGAAAATGAGAATAAACTATGCTCAGTGTAATACCCATGAATGGGCCCATTCCCAACTTGATATCTAGAGGTTGGTACATTGATCGTTACCTATTGGCAAGTTTTTTCCCAAAATTGTGTTTAGATGTTGTTACTTTTCCCCTAACATCATCATAATAAGTTGGTGGTTTAACTTCAATACGATGTCCATAGGTTGGAGACATGGTAAAGTGCACGAGACACTTAGTAAGGTGCATATGACACTTGATAAAGTGCATGCACACTTAGTAAGGTTCATACGACACTTGATAAGGTTCATATGATACTTATGATACTTCGTGGAATGAGATACGTAAGTGTGACACCTAGTAGTGTGGGAATTTGGTGTGTAATAGAAGGAATGCATTTTGTTCTTTCATGATCAAAGCAGGGATACATTGAGTTATGTTTCCAATAGTTGTGGACTTGTGAGGAAAATACTCTATAAGAATATCTCAATAGAATCTTATTAGTTCCTATTCCATCCCTACATGATCCATTATTTGTTTCCCTTGATCATTTTCCATCCTAGTAATTTGTTTGATGTGCCAATGTTGGATCATAGAGTGGTGAAAATATTTTTATTTCTTCTCTCCTTCCGTAAGCCATTGGACTATGGATTTTTGGCGCCATAGGGTTTCTTCCTGTGCATATCATTCCTCCAACTACTACTTTAATTTCTTCTCTTCTGCTTGTAGTTGATTTGTGTTTCCCTGTGCAATGATTTGTTGTTGTACCTCCTTCATGTGTTGTTATAAATCCAAGGATGATTTTAGGGGATAAATTTCACTCATGGGATAATTTTCCATGTTTTTTCCCCCAAAAATATTCACCATTCTAAAAATGATTTACCCAAAATTTATAGGATAAAATTATTTTACCTTAAAAATCGCCAAACTTTTATACAAGCTATATAAAATCCTTAGAAAATTGAATATTTTTACAAAAATATTTCCAAACATTTATAGTTGGCATATGAAGGATTAGTAAGATTCACCGTGGTTTCTACATTTTAAAATAAATTTGCATCCTTAAAATCATCTTTGTCCAAGTCCCTCTAACATTCGAATATATTTCCAAACACATTCTTATTCCATTCTTTTAGATGCTTCTTGAAGTTTTAAAACTTTTGTTGGAAATGGTATATTGAGGTTCCATGAGGGATAGCTATGACCTCCCTCCATTTTTTAACATTCGCCTGCAATTTTGGATGATACAACTTAAAATTTTAAAACCTGAATTTTTTGCGCCTAGGGGAACTAGCAATGCCAATCCACAACTATATGGGAAAAAGATTAGAGCCAGTCATAAGAAGAATGCTAGATTTCATGAGAAGGCCTTCCAACATTAGCAGTTCTGATATGATAAATCTCTCTAGCTTGTAGGATACTTGTTGGGAGCTAGATCGCCTATTCATCTAGGTGTAATTTCCATTTATATTTTCTAGATCGATCAATCAGAGGGATTCAATCACTTTTTTTAAACTATCACTATCATTGTCGATATGTCGAATACCACCACTTTTTTCTTCAAGGGAAAGAATAATATTGAAATCCCCTCCTAATATCTAGCACCTGTTCTGGAGGATTTCACCCAAACCTTCCAAACTGGTTAGAAAAAACCCTTTCTCCAAGGGTGTTTGTAGGCCATAAACATTAGTGGTGATCCCCTCCTTATCAGATGCAAGTGCTCTTCAACATGTTATGATGGTCCATTTAGTTGAGAAGAAATAGTCAAGGATGATAGTGGTTGGGTTCTAGAGGATTGTAGTCCCCCTTGTTGTTCCTATTAAATCATTATTCACATGGTTGATTTAATTCGAGAATATGGAAAATATTCTTTTGGATTCAACAACCTACACACTTTGTTTCCTGTAGAAATAAGATATCTGGATTCTCTATTATAATACTATTTTKAAGGATCTCTTGCTTGGTCCTCCCATTGAGGTCTCTAACATTCCATGAGATGATATTCAAAAGGAAGGATGGGGGAAAATGGGGTGAAAGTTATCAGTGATCAGTTGAATATGACCCAAGTTCAYCATGAATTTAACCACATCCTAGATCAGTTGTTGTGTCAATTTTCCCCCTCTTCATTTTTACTCTCTTGTTGTTTTCCTCAAGTCTCATGACARATCCTTCTAGATCCCTGGYCTGACACCAGATCTGGAAGTGGATCTAGCAGAGGATTTCTGATATACATTGTGGATATTATGTAACTGTTTAAGAGGGAYRGATCGTAGAMATTTATTTCTATAAGCTTCYTCGAGGCCTTCAGGATTGATTCCAACAAGCTCTCTTTCATCTCGTTCAACCTCCATATCRCCTCCATGTTCTATTGTTTGTTCTTCTACAGTAGCTTCAGTTTTTAGGTACTCTATGATCCACTCCAAGAGTGGATTTTTCTTTGCATGTTTCTTGACTGTTGCTCTTACATTAGGAGGGGTGGGGTAGACTTCCTCCATTTCTTGATTTTTGACCATCTAGATCAGGATTGTGAAGGAATTTATTGTCATGGGAGATTTTCTAGTGGAGGTTTTTTGATTTCTAGGCCCCTAATCCCTTTTGTTCGTCACTTGGCTAAATCCATCCTTGGATTTACCTGAAGCCCCATTTTCATACTTTTCTAGATCATTGAGCTAGAAGTCTCTAAAAGGATGGCCATGCTCATGGAATTTCCGATAGTGAAAGGGGAAGTGTTCATTATCTATTGTTTGTATCCAATCATTATCGTAATGTTCCAGGCATATAGATCCTGGGAGGGGCTATGAAATGTTCATATAGATGCATATTCTTTCATAGGAGGTATAGTGCCTTTTCCTAGTAGACTCCACTACTTTAATGAAATTGTCCAGAGTATTACCTATTCCTTCCAGGATTTATGCCAGGGATAATTATTGACGAAGCGAGTAAAGTTTGATCCACACTGGGGCATGGGTGACATCCTCCTTCTTAGGACTGAAGCATTTCATCCAAAAACTTATATAGAGACCCCCCAAGTTGAAGAAGTATGGTCCATTTTCAAAGAAATGATCCCAATATTCGATATTGTGGAAGATTGTGGTGAGGAAAATCTTATACCTTAGCTAAAGTTAAAAGTGTCCCTTTGGCTTCCATCGGGCCCAAAACCCCAAAATTTGGCGATGAGGGAATGATATTGCATATAATACATAGGTTCACCCAACATTTCTTATTACACTACATATCTTGGTGCCAACGGAGCATGTGAAAGGCATTTTCCAGGTTTCCAAGCTTGATCCACCTTTGGATGGGATGGCTCTAAGGGAGCTTCTACCGATTTTTCCTTGGCATATTCTGCTCTTGTTGGGAGAAGGTTGGGTAATGGAGTGGGATTAAAGGGAAATCGTGAACCACCTCTCGTCATTCCTACATCTCTTGAGCCATGGGCTATCGCATTATGATAGGAGGGTGATCCAACCCCTTTGCAAGACTATTACATACTTGCATTCATATTTTCTCACACATGGAGCGTGCGGTGCATGAAACCAATAATCATGAAGGAGATTAAAACCCTAGATTGTTTCAAACCCTTGCATCATTCCTTCTATTATCTTGATTGGGCTTCCCTATCCATAAAAAATTAAAATATAAACAAAATTATAATAATTAATATTTTGAATGGACAACTAAAAATAAAATTTAAATTATATATTAAATAAATAAACTTTCCTTTAACTTAATATTGTTTACAATTTTGTAACATATTTCTTTATAAACATTATATGTATTTTGTCTATATTTAATTTTATTAAAACAATATAAAAATAAATTATATTAATAATAATTTTAATCGATTAAGTTAATAATTAAAAATTAAAATATTGAGCATATATATATATATATATATATATATATATACTCAAAAACTTTTCAACACTTCTTTTATATTGAAATTTTTATATGTATAGAAACAAGATTATTATACACAGAAAAAAAAAATCACAAAATTAGGGATCAATGGAACTTTCAAGTGCCCTAATCTAAAATAAATTGTATTTAGATGAACAAATACATAATATAATTAATTATTAATAAAATAAGTTGTATTGTGGTTAAAAAATATAATATAAATAAATTATTTTTAATAAATATGGTCACGTGAGAGAGTTTTATAATTTGTTAATAATTAATCATTATCAACTATAGTCAACCATGGCCAACCATACTTAATAAAGGTAAACCAAGTTCAACCATAATTAACATGGTCTTTCATGTTGATTAATTGGGTTGGTTGTCATTGATGTCAACCCTTGAAGCAAGTCCGATAGAAAATTCTGGTAGCCCCAATAGTATGGATAAGGGACTTCAATTTGATTGATGTATAATAGTATGAAGTTTAATATATTTGCAGGTAAGACTATTCTAGATGGATATTACATGTAATGACATTTCTAGTGATGTGTGGAACGCCACATAATTCCTCATGGTTAGAGAGTTATGGTCTTGTGAAGTTCGAGAACCCTCATGAGTTATCTATAAGTCAAAGAAGTAAAAATTGTTCTAGAATCTCCTAGAAGAAGTTTAGAAGAAGTTTATCTATTGCAATAAGAAAATAACTAAAAATAAATTAGTTTCAACTAGAAGTGGAGAATTTACTATTTGTAGAAAAGTGGGTTAGAAGTGGACAAGTGAACAACAAGTGGTTGATGTATTGAGAGGTTGTATTCATTATAATCAAGAAAAAGTATAATGACCTCTCAAGTGAGACATAAAGAGTTCTATTCATGGAAATAAAATAATATGATAAACAAGGAACTGAAGAGGAGTATGAAGAGGAATAAGTTGACTACAAAGAAGAACCATTGAGTGATATAGAAGTTATAAAAAGAGAAAAGAAGAAAAACAAGAAGCTCCAGGAAGAACTAGACAAGAAAGAAGACACTCAAAATTCAAACTCTAGAAAAATAGAGAAGATCATCACTAATTTGAAGGTTCAAATAGAATAAGACAAAGGAATCGAAGAAGCACTCAAAGAAAAGTTGGAAGAAAAAGACAGGATTATTGAAAATATGGAAGAAAAGATTGTCACTTTAAGAAAAGAGCATCAATAGAAAAACATGTAGAATAGCTCTAAAGTTTTGGATAACATTATCAACAGTCAGAGGTCACATCATGATAAGTTTGGGTTAGGATACAATTAGACGGAAATAAGCTCAATCTCCAAAACTACAGATCAAGAAACACAATGAAGAAGCTATGTAGAAACAATTATAGGAGACAAGAAGTTTTACATGGAAGAGTACATGGACACTCCTCCACCTAGAAGATTTATATCTCAGAATCAGTGACAGATAGAAACAAGGAGGCCTTAGGAAAAATAAGGATTCAGAAGGGTAACTCCTTTAAGAAGATATTCAACTCCCAGGTATCAAACTATCTTTTTTGGTTTATGTTATGCATGTAATAATTTTGTACATAAAGCTATAAATTGCAGAGCTAATAGCAGGAACATAAACAAATTTTAAAGTCATGTATAAAATGGTTATCCTAGAAGGTCTAGTGAAACACAAAGAAGAAGATATAATAGGTTCGAATCATTGAGCACTGAAGTGGAATGAAACAAGTGCGGTAACTTTGGATACATGGCCAAATATTTTAGAATGAGAGTCCCTCCTAGAGAATCACAACTGAATAAAAACAGTCACAGACAAGATGCTCAGATGAAAAAATGGATAAGAAAGAAGGATCAATTTAACAATGAATAATGCACACTCTCTCTACAAGATAAACATAAGAAACATGGTTGGTATGTTGACAGTGGCTAATAAAAGCACATGAAATGCGATGAATACATGTTTCTTAGATTGAGAAAGGAAAGATATGGATCAGTCTCCTTTGGAAATGATGACTCATCTAAAATCATTGGAAAGGGCACAGTCAGAATTGGAAACAAGAATACCAAGGTAAAAAATGTTCTACTAGTGGAAGATATGAAACATAGTCTTCTAAGTGTAAATCAAATGTGTGACCAAGGTCATAAACTTACGTTCGATTCACAGAAGTGAGAGATAATAAAAGAAGGATCAATAAAATTGATTGCAACAGTTGCAAGAACTTCAAGAAACATATATGTATTAAGTGAAATTGGAAATGAAAAGTGTTCTCTAGGAAAGGAAGATGAAGTTTGGTTATGGCACAAAATAATGGGTCACATAAACTTTTATAACCTATTCAAAGTCATAAAAAAGGAGGCAGTCAAGGAAATTCCCTAGATCACAAAGCCAACCAACACATTATGCAAGCATTGTCAACAAGGAAAACAAATAAAGACTAGATTCAAATCAAAGGAATATTCCAAGACCACTAAAAATTGTGCATACTGATCTAGTTGGACCAACTAGAAAAAATGGTTTAAACTGTGAGCAATACATATACAAGGAAATGGTTGAAAATGAAATAGATTAAAAATAATTGTTCGAGATTAGAAAATGGAGGAGACTTTACTTCAAAGGAAATTATGGACTTCTGCAGCAAGCATGGAATAAAAAGGAAATTCTCCATTTCTAGGACACCTCAACAAAATGGTGTCGTTGAAAGAAAGAACAAGACAATACATGAAATGGCTCGAACAATGTTTATGGATTCCAAGTTGAAAGATGCTTTTTGGACACATGCAGTGCATACATCAGTTCACATTCAAAACATAGTAATTCTCAAGAACAATAGTGACAAAAATCCTTACGAGCTATGGAAAGGAAGACCAACAAATGTGAAGCACTTCGAAGTTTTTGGAATAAAATACTACATCAAAAGAGAATATGGTATAATGGAAAAGATTGATTCTCGTGTGGACAAAGGCATACTTGTTGGTTACTCAAGTACAAGGAAAGCATACAAATTTTACAATCTAAGGATCAACAAAGTTGTGGAAAGAATCAATGTAACAGTGGATGAGACAGGTGGACGTAAATTAAATGAAGAAGAAAATGAATCAGTTGAAAATGTTTATGAAGAAGAAGAAAAGGATGAAGAAGCAACAAAAGGGGAAGATGAATAAGATTATATAGAAGGAGAATAGAAATTTCAACAAGTACCTCCAATGACACCTAGAAAACGAGTACATAAGAATCATCCTTCATATCATATTATCGGGAATTAAGACTAGAAGAAGAATTTGTTCACCAGAACAACTACACCTAGCACTCTAATCTTCAATTGAACCAAATAGTTTTGAAGAAGCCAAAAAGGATGAATTCTGGAAAAAGGCCATGAATGAAGAGTTGGATCAAATAGAGAAGAATGACACTTTGGAATTGGTTCCAAGGCCAAGGTACAATAATGTGATTGACACAAAGTGGTTCTTCATAAATAAATTGAATGAATATGGACAAGTTACCGTGAACAAAGCTAGATAGGTTTGTAAAGGATATGCACAGGTTGAAGGTATCGAATTTGAAGAGACGTTTTCCCCAGTTTCCATAATGGAAGCAATCCAATTGATCTTATCTTATGCATACTCCAAGAATATTAAAGTGTATCAGATGGACGTGAAATCAAACTTTCTGAATGGAGAACTTGAAGAAGAAGTCTACTTTGAACAACCAGAAGGATTTCAGCTGTCAGACAACGAATATTATGTGTGCATTTTGAAGAAGGCCTTGTATGGTCTAAAACAGGGTCCTAGAGCATGGTAATATAGACTAGATAGATATCTACAACAAGCAGGGTTCAGAAAAGGAAATGCAGACAACAACCTCTACATCAAGGTAACTCAAGATAATCTTTTATTAATTGAATTTTATGTTGATGATATTATTTTTGGAAGTGATGATGATAGGTTAAGCAATAAATTTTTAAAGGATATGCATAATGAATTTGAAATTCCATTAGTTAGAGAACTATCCTTCTTTCTGGGTCTTCAGATATGTCAAAGAAACCAAGGCATTTTTATTTCTCAAACCAAGTATACCAGAGAAATGTTAAAGAGGTTTGGAATGGAATATTGCAAACCAATTAACACTCCTATGCAAACCAGTTGCAGGTTAAGAAAATATGATGATTCATCATCTACATATAAGAGGTAGTACATGTCAATGATTGGAAGCTTACATTATGTGACAACATCCAGACCAGATGTAATTCAATAATTTGGATAGGTGGCATGATTTTAAGCAAGACCAAAGGAATCACATGTTCTAGAAGTAAAAAGGATTTTTAGATATCTCAAGGGAACATAAGAGTTTGGATTATGGTATCCAAAAGGAAAGGATCTATCACCTATTGCCTACATATATGTAAACTGGGTAGGTTGCATTGATGACTGATGAAGCACCAATGGAGAAGCATTCTACTTGGGTGAGTGTTTGGTATCTTGGGTAAGTAAGAAATAGTCATCAATATCATTTCCTACAATCGAAGCAGAGTATATTGCAACAACAACATGTTGTACACAAGTTATATGGATGAAAAAAACTTTGATAGATATATAGGTTGAGTATGATGGTCCCATTCCAATATATCATGATAATACAAGTGCCATCATTATCTCAAAGAATCTGGTGATGCACTCCAATACGAAGCACATTCCAATCAAGTACCATTTTCTAAGGGAACAGGTTGCAGAAAAGAACATCCGAGTTGAATATGTGGGAACAAAAGAACATGTGGAAGATATACTTACAAAACTATTTCCAAGGGAATCCTTTAAGTATCTTCTCCAGATACTCAGAGTAATTTCTACTCCAAAATTAATGCTTTTGAATTCTTATCTTATATGTCTTAGATTTACACGAGGAAGCACCACAAAGAGGACAATTCATGTTGGGGGAGTATATTTAGGAAGAGTTTAGTCAAAGGAAGCAACCCCAACGAAAATTTAGTTAGGGGGAGGAGCCTCAGAAAGAAAGTTACCATTGTCATTGATGTCAAAGGGGAATAGATTCACCAGATGCAGGAGAGAGAGTTAGATTCTTGGAGAGAGAGAACAGAGTCATGCTTTGAGGGGTAGCAATGGTCACAAGGGGATCATAAGTGACATGAATTCAGTATTGCATCAGAGTGTTTCCATCAATGCCAAAGGGGGAGATTGTTGATTAATTTTTTAATATCCCCCGATAGTGCCCCAGTTATATTATGAATTGTAATCATGTTTTGTAGGCTGGTGAGCTGAGTATTGATAAGCTGGTGGGCTTATGTGTTTATTAGGCCAGAGAGCCTAAGTGTTAAGGCCAGGAGCCTGATTTTGTATATGTAATTATGCATATCATTAATATAATATATAAACATCGTTGCATGTCGATCGACCACAAAGAAAGAGTGATGGGGGACTAAGATTCCACAATATGGGTAAGAGAGAGGGGGATGAAAGGTAGGAAGAGGGGCTAAGATTAAGGGTTTAATTCCTTAGGAATAATAATTTATTATTATTCCAAAGTGGTGTGAAAGGTATGTTTTTATCCTAATTCCTAGGAGAGGCAACGCATGCATCCCCAACATGTGCAAAAGGGAACACAAACTTGATGGAGTGCATGCATCTTCATGGGTGACATGTGTCAACCTAGGCACATGCAATTTAACCCAATAATTGAGCTGGGATGAGGGTTAGTCTTCAATTTTTCCATCGATTGTCTGAATTTTTGGAGTCCGTGAACGGCCTCTGCTTAATTTTCCTGTCACGCAATCCTTAAAAAAAAATAGAACCTGAAGTCGAATGGTGTATTACTGTGAATTATGTGGCCTCTGTATTCGTGCTTTGCAATGTCCATGCACACACCTGAGACCCAAAATCCGTCACTTGAGTCATTCTGTGAACATTCCATACTCCGCCTGAGTTCACTAGAATCCTTCCTGAGAACCGTTCTGTCTCTACACTAGACCTCTGCATAGCCACGCACCTCTGAAGTTGACCTGCGTCTTCTGTGAAACCTGAGAAATTGTCTATTCCAAGTGTGTTATAATTGTGGGTTATTGTGTCCACGCAATCCATTTTTTGAGTGTGATTGGCTACCGCCATTCGTTCCTTGCTGAGCCTTGTTGTCCTACTTGTGTTGGAACGAAGCTAAAGAAGCAAGTTGTCAGGCATGTGTGCAACACTCTCTCCAGGTGAGAGAAGTGGTTGTGGTTGAAGAAGCAGGTTGTTAGGCTTGTGAGCGACTCTCTCCAGGTGAGAGAGTGCACAAAGGAAGTGAGAACTCCCGGAAGGAGTCTTGTAGATGCCATAGAGATGGAAGAATTCCGGCCTGGTCTGTTGCTGAAGCCCAAGGCAAGGGAGGTTTAGCAGCTAGAGGATTGTCTTAGTGACAGTGAAGGTGTATAGTCCTATGGTGGGACAGACATGTGGGGAATGAGAGTCTGTGATCAGTGGGAATAAGTGGCTCCTGGGAGAGAATCCTTCCTCATAAACTATTTTTCTTCTGTTGACCTTGCCTACCCTAGGATTCCCTTTCCCGATGGAGCTTAGTCCCAACTCGTGGGTGACCTACTGCTGAGAGTGATGAGAAGCGGTGTCTAAGGTTGGTAGGTTTTTGGAAGGTTTGTACGCAGTTGGTGGTGTATTACAGTTTCAAAGATAAGTATCATTATGTGTTTTAATTATGTACTTACTTAAAATGCATGTTCTGTGATACTTGTAATATTATCATGTATTTCGTTGCAATGACATTTACTGTTAATTACATTAATTCTGTATGTTAGCAATAATTATATGTTTACTCTGTTAATTTGTTTAACTTCATTTAAATGCATACTATATAAGTGTTATTCCACATAGTATCATTGACCGGTAGTGGGGTTGATGGTCGAGGACATTACAACATGGTATCAAATCCATGTGTTCAATGTTGAGCCTGGATGGGCCAGATAAGTGGTCTTTGGACCCAAGGTTTCGAGTGGAAATGGTGTTCGAAGGAACCAATTTCAAACCTTAGAATGTTTCTGAGTGCCAAGGGGTTAGTTGGTCATATTACAAAACTCAGGAGGAGTAGCGGTGGAATAAAACTGCAGCCAGCATGGTATTTGACTAGAGAGAGAGAGAGAGAGAGATCTCAAAAATTGGGGTGTTGGAGTTGTAGGATCTGTTCAGAAGGAAGGGAAATCCCTTACAATCATCAAATCTAGGGAAGGTGCAGAGGATTTAAACCAGAATCCCTTCAGACTTCATGACTTCCATGAAGTCTTATGCCAGAAACAAGAGAAGGGCTGAAACCCGAAGCTTAGAAGTGGATCTACACCATATATCTGGAGAGGAGAGATCGACCATTGGATCAAGCCAATGTCAAAAGGTCAAGTGCAGTGGTTAAGGGAGAAAACTCCCGAAGAGATGAAGTAGTGAGTCATGATGGCATCAGTTGGATGGACATGGACATATGGGATGTGTGCCACACTCCAGTGGGTTTTGAACCCATATAATTTTGAAATTCCATATGGAACGTGATGTGTGACACCCATCTGATTGGGCCATGAGTTAGTCACTAGTATTCTTCCATGTGGCATCTTGTGTGAGCAGACTTAGTGGGGCCCAAGGTTATGCAACATAGTTAAGGGTCAGAGGACCCACAACAGTGTTGATCATGATACATCAAGATCAATGACCAGAAGACATTGTGGGGGCCCAAGTTGCATGGAATATAATTATCCAAGGAGTTCCCACAATCCAAACCATGGTTTCACTAAGGGGTTACATGTCAGCATCAGGAGAATTGTGGAATGAAGGGTGGGTTACTCCAAAACCATCGTTCCATGCCCCCAGAATTGGGAAAATGTTAAGTGATGTAAGGTAATGACATCACCTAAGGTGACGTGGAAGTGTTCGGGGTGTGCGGATGTGAAATCTTCTGAAGTCCCGAAGTACCAAAACTCAGACGCCTGAGGTTCCACAACGAGTTTCAATCATTGGATGCTGGGTAGACATGGACGGTTGATCCACCCTATATGGAAAGTTATTTAGTCTGGAATTCAGGAAGTTGTTGCGAAGTCCTTCGAAACCTTCCAAAACACGAAGTCGCAAAGCACCCTTTTTTCTAAGCAAGTGGTCACGACCCGCGATCACGTGGGTTGGGGATTAAGAGAGAAGGGGCTAGAGCTCGAAGGATTGTTACAGATTCATGCAGATCTCAGAAAATTCATGAAATCTGAATGTTTTCTTAATTCAGATTTGTTTATGAATGTTGTGGGATTTTTTAAGGAATAATGGCCTAAAAATTTCCGGTTGTCTGCACATTGTGTTTGCAGAAGTCTAGCAAGTGCCAAAACCGAGTAGAATTTCCACTAAGTGAAAAATAAATGGAAGAGACACAGAAGGTTTCCAGTTCAGAGAACGAAGCTAAAGGGATGGATTTTCATTTGGGAGTTGAAGGGTTGAACTCCAATGGGCATGGATAAGATATAGATAAGGAAGGGCATATGATGAAGATCATTGAAAAATTGCATAAATATGCCCAAACTCACTGAACATATAGTAGAAAGCTCAGGAAATCTCAGGATAAACAAGGTGAATTCAACTTAAATTTGATGAAGGGTCTAGAGAGAATAGAAAATATGTTGAACCAGGAGAGAGACTCGAGCAAAACCGAGAGTCACCCGACTTCTGAGGGAAGAAGATCAAGGAGTGTTGGTAAAAAACATCATCACTCCCAAGGTCGCTCCAAGAGGAGGGAAGATAGTAGTTCAATCCCATATTCTACCAGAAATCACAAGAGATATGGAGTGGATGAACTAAAGGGAAAAATGAACAAGATTAAGCCTCCAACGTTTGATGGAGAACGTAAGAAGGAGTAAGAGGTCAAGACATGGTTTCTTGGCATGAGGAAATATTTACAACTGAAGAATTATTCCTCTCATGCAGAAGGAAGAATTGCAATGTATCAACTGAAGGGAAAGGCATCCATGTGGTGGGATCAACTTGTGCAGGTGCATCACATTAGAGAGAAAGATATCACTTGGAAATAATTCAAGAGATATTTCGAGAGGAAATACTTGACTAAAAGATACTATGACAGAAATATGAAAGAGTTCTTTCAACTCAAGCTGGGAAGCATGACCATTAATGAATACGAACGAAGGTTTTTGGAATTACTAAAGTATGTTCCATTCATCAGGGATGATACTTTCAATATTCAAAGGTATCTAAGTGGACTTCCACCTTCCATTGGGGACAATATCCAGTATGATGACCCAAAAAATATGGAAGAAACGATAAGAAGAGTGAAATGCTTATATGAGAAGCAAATAGAGAAGCCTACTTTCTGGGAGGCTTGGGAAGACAAGAAGAAATTCAATATCAATCAGAGGAAGAAGGGAACTAAGACAGCCTTTTTTAGAAATAGTCCTCAAGGACAACCATCTTTTAGAGAGCCCTGAAAGGTTGAAGTAGGTGGGAAAATGCTAAGACCTCCACCTATGGAATGTTGGGGTTGTAAAGAAAACCATAGGTACAAATATTTCCCCCACATAAATGATAATGTGAGAGTTTTCCACAATGTACAACAAGTTGAAACAGTGGATGACATGGGTAGTATATTGACAAGTATCTACGCAGCCTCAGACAACAAGCAAGATGAATATCAGTCGCACATGATTGAAGTGGAAGGTATGATTAACAACCAACCATTTACTATTTTAATTTATTCAAGGGCTAGAGATACTTATATAGATCCTGGAGTGGTGGAAAGTTTTCATTTGTTGAGAAGAAAACATGAAAATTCTTGGTTAGTGTAGCTAGCTACAGGAACCAAGAGGAAGGTCACTGAGTTGGTTAAGTCTTGTCCTGTGGACATGAATGGACTAAGCACAAAGGCTGAATTGAATGTTCTTCCTTTAGGTTCTTATGACTATCTAATTGGGATGGATGGGTTGGACCAACACCATGCCATATTGGACTATCCTAATAAGGCATTCACTTTCCTAGATGAGGAAGATAATCAGAGAACAATCCAAGGAATTCCCAGAGTTGCTGCTATTAGAGAAATTTCAACAATGCAGCTGAAGAATTTCTACAGAAACGTCTATCAATTATTTGCAGGCCATGTGGAGGAAGCATCTAAGGATGAGATCTGAAAGATTGGAGATCATGCAGTACTAAAGGAGTTTGAATATGTATTTTAGGAGGTACCTAGACTACCTCCGAAAAGAGATATTCACTTCTCTATAAACTTGATGTTTGGAGCATCTCTAGTGTCGAAAGCTCCTTACGGAATGAGTACGCTAGAGCTAAAAGAACTGCAACTACAGCTTGAAGAGATTCTGAAGAAGGGGTATATACGCCCAAGTGTGTCACCTTGGTGTGCCCTGGTCCTGTTCGTGAAGAAGAAGGATGGGATGCTGAGATTGTGTATCGATTTCAGAAAATTAAACAAAGTAATTGTAAAGAACAAATATCCTTTGCTGAGGATTGATGACCTCTTCGATCAGTTGAAGGATGCGAATATATTTTAGAAGATAGACCTCAGGTCAGGATATCACCAGATAAGGATAAAGGATGAAGACATTAGAAAGACCGCCTTTAGAACAAGGTATGGTCATTATGAGTTCACAGTGGTGTCATTTGGGTTGTCGAACGCACCCGTTGTTTTCATGTGCCTGATTAATTGTGTATTCAGGGACTATCTAGACAAGTTTGTCATAGTATTCTTGGATGACATTATAGTGTATTCCAAGTCGAAGGAAGAGAATGAAAAACATCTGAGGATGGTGTTGTAGGTGATAAAAGAGCACCAACTGTATGCCAAGTTGAGAAAAAGCTCATTTTATAAAAAACAGATCCATTACTTGGGGAATATTATTTCGAAGGAAGGGATAGATGTAGATCCTGAGAATATTGAGGCCATCAGAGAATGGTCAGCCCAAAGAACATGACAGAAGTCAGATCCTTTATGGGTCTAGCTGGTTATTATAGAAGGTTTATCGTATGGTTCTTGAGGATAGCTCACCCTATCACTTCCTTGCAAAGGAAGGAGAAGAAGTTTTAGTGGACAACGGATTGTGAGAGAAGATTCCAACAATTGAAGCACCTATTAACCAGTGATCCAATATTGAGGATTGCCTATCCAAATGAATATTTTTTGGTGTGAAAAGATGCATGCAAAGAAGGACTAGGAGGAGTCCTCAATCAGAATGGATTCATAATCTGTTATGAATCTAGAAAGTTGAAAGAGAAAGAAAGGAACTATGCAAATCATGATTTGGAGTTCGTAGCCATAGTACATACTCTAAATAAATGGAGACATTACCTCATGGGAAGGAAGTTTGAACTAAGAACAGACCATAATGGTCTAAAGTACTTGTTTGATTAGCCAACCTTGAACGCTAGACAGAGTAGGTGGCTGGAGTTTCTATGTGAGTACGATTTTGATATCAAGCATATCAAAGGGAAGGAAAATAAAGTGGTTGATGCACTTGGCAAGAGAGTGCATGAATTACATTGTACAACCATTAGCATGTACTCAACTAATATTAAAAGAAAAAATTTGGAGGTTGTAAATACAGATTTGCAGTACAAGGATTTGGTAGAAAAGCTACAACAAGGTAAGATGCCACAAAAAGTGGAGAATTATAAATTGGAAAGTAATGGAACACTTATGTACAATAACATAATTTATATACATGATGTCCATGACTTGAAACTTATGATTTTGCATGAAATTCATAATGTGACTTATGCTGGACACCCTGGATATCATAAAATTGTGCCAGTAGTTAAGAGCCATTACTTTTGGCCAGGTATGAAGAAAGAGATTGCAGAATACATCGCCATATGTATAGAGTGCTAGAAGGTTAAAGATGAAAACAGGAACCCAACCGGATTGTTGCATCCTTTACCCATTCTTGAGTGGAAGTGGGAGGTAGTGACAATGGATTTCATCATAGGATTGCCCAGAACCAGCAAGCAACATGATTCAATCATGGTGGTAGTGGAAAAGCTTATGAAAGTTGTCCATTTCATTATGTTAAAGACTAATCACAAGGCAGTGGATGTTGTTGATATTTTTATGAAGGAAGTGCCACGATTGCACGGAATTCCCAAGACAATTGTGTCTAATAGAGACCCAAAATTTACCTCAAATTTATGGAAAGGGTTATTCAAGGGGTTCAAAATGAATATGAACTTCAATATAACCTATCATCCTGAGTCTGATGGGTAGACAAAGCGGGTGAATTGAGTGATAGAAGACATACTAAGTATGTATGTGATGGAAAAACCATCTAAATGGGAAGACTACCTATACTTGGTAGAATTTGCCTACAACAATGGGTATCAAGCATCATTGAAGATGAGCCCATTTGAAGCACTTTATGGTAGAAAGTGAAATACTCCACTGATATGGGATAATCTAGTTGATAGGGAAGTAGTTGGGCTAGAGTTTCTCAAGGAAATGGAAGAACAAATGCAAAAAATTAAGCAGAATTTGAAAGTTGCCCAAAATAGGAAGAAAAGTTATGATGATAAAAACATAACCCACAGAGAGTTTAAAGTGGGTGACCATGTTTTCTTGAAAGTAAAATCCAACAGAAGTTCCCTGAAGCTGGGAAACTATGCCAAGTTGGTAGCCATATTTTGTGGGCCATTTGAAATCCTAGAAAGTATTGGGCCAATTGCATATATGCTTGCATTATCTGCATCCATGACTGTACATAATGTATTTCATGTTTCATTTCTTAAGAAATATATACCTGATGCTAATCATGTTATCTATTGGAATGTGATTCAGGTGGAGCAAAAAGGTGTCTTGCAAATGCATCTTGTGTGCATATTGGACCGGAAAAGCAAACAACTCTAGAATCGAGCCATAGAGCTTGTAAAGGTTCAGTGGACCTGGTACATTTCTGAGGATGCGGCATGGGAGCATGAGGATGCTATGTGGGAAGAATACTCACATTGTTTTGAAGATTTTGAAAATCTTGTTGATGTTGTGTAAAGACTTTCATGAGGACACTACAAAAATAAGGGGAGGGGATTGTAATATCCCCCGGTAGTGCCCCTATTATATTATGAATTGTAATCATGTTTTATAGGCTGGTGAGCCGAGTATTGATAAGATGGTGGGCTTATGTGTTTATTAGGTCAGAGAGCCTAAGTGTTAAGGCTAGGAGCTAGATTTTGTATATGTAATTATGCATATCATTAATATAACATATAAACATCGTTGCATGCCAACCAACCATGAAGAAAGAGTGATGGGGGACTAATATTCCATAGTATGGGTAAGGGAGAGGGGGATGAGAGGTAGGAAGAGGGGCTAAGATTGAGGGATTAAGTCCTTAGGAATACTAATTTATTATTATTCCAAAGTGGTGTGAAAGGTATGTTTTTATCCTAACTCTTGAGAGAGGCAACACATGCAGCCCCAACGTGTACAAAATGGAACTCATACTTGATGGAGTGCATGCAACATCATGGGTGACATGTGTTGTCTCAGGCACATGCAATTTAACCCAATAATTGAGCCGGGATGGGGGTTCATCCTCCATTCTTCCATCGATTGTCTGAACTGTTGGAGTCCGTGAACGACCTCTATTGAATTTTCCTGTCATGCAATCCTGAAAAAAAAAAAATAGAACCAAAAGTCGACTGGTGTATTCCTGTGAATTATGTGGCCTCTGTATTCGTCGTTTTCAATGTTCACGCACGCACTTGAGACCTGAAATCCATCACCTGATTCTTTCTGTGAACCTTCCATACTCCACTTGAGCTCACTAGAATCCTTCCCGAGAACTATTTTGTCTCTACACTGGACCTATGCATAGCCACACACCTCTGAAGCCGACCCACATCTTCTTTGAAACCTGTGCAATTGTCTATGACATGTGTGTTATAACTATGGGTTGTTGTGGCCACATAGTACCTTCTCTTAGTGTGATTGGCTACCTTCATTCATTCCTTGCTGAGACTTGTTGTCCTCCTTGTGCTAGAATGGAGATGAAGAGGTAGGTTTTCAAGCCTTTGTGCAACACTCTCTCCAGGTGAGAGAGGTGGTTGTGGTTGAAGAAGTTGGTTTTCAGGCCTGTGAGCGACTCTCTCCAAGTGAGAGAGAGCATGGAGGAAGTGAGAACTCTTGGAAGGAGTCCTGTAGCTGCCACAGATATTGGAGAATTACGGTCCGGTTTGTTGCTGAGGCCCAAAGCAAGGGAGGTTTAGCAGCCGAAGGACTGTCTTGGTGACAGTGAAGGTGTATACTCCTGGGGTGGGACAGGGATGTGGGGAATGATAGTCTATGAGTAGTGGGAATAAGTGGCTCCTGGGAGAGAATCCTTCCTCATAAACTGTGTGTCTTTTGTTGACCTTGCCTAGCCTAGGATTCCATTGCCCAATGGAGCTTAGTCCCAGCTCGGGGGTGACCTACTGCTTAGAGTGATGAGCAACATGGTATAAGGATGGGAGGTTCATGGAAGGTATGCACACAGTTGGTGGTGTATTACAGTTTCAAATATAAGTATCATTATGTGTTTTAATTCTGTACTTAATTAAAATGCATGTTCTAGGATACTTGTAATATTATCATGTATTTTGTTGCAATGATATTTACTATTAATTCCATTAATTATGTATGTTATCATTAATTATAAGTTTACTCTATTGAGTCATTTAACTTCATTTAAATGCATACTATATAAGTGTTATTATGCATAGTAGTGTTTCCTGACAGTGGGGTTGATGGCCGAGGACGTTACAATTTGGTTGGTTTTCATTGATGTCAACCCTTGAAGAAAGTATGATAGAAAATTATGGAAGTCCCAATAGTATGGATAAGGGATTTTAGTTTGATTGATGTATAATGGTATGAAGTTTAATATATTTGTAGTGAATACTATTCTAGATGGATAGTAGATGTCATGCCATTTTTGATGATGTGTTGAAATCCACATAACTCCTCACAGTTAGAGAGTTATGGTCTTGTGAAGTTGGAGAACCATCATAATCAAAAGGTATGTCTTATTCTATGAGTAGTTGGATCTTGTTGTCTACATGAGAAATGGTTATGGGGGTTTGAGAATTTTCCCTAGAGAGATTAGTGGTTGCATGGGACTTTCTGTATAAGTCATATCTACAGAAATACAGTGTTGGTATAATCAATATTTATCATTGATACATCTTGTTAGTGTTGAGGCACATCTTGTATTTCTTGGCATATGGTTAAGGGTTTTGGTGGTACATGGTTGAGAGGTTGTACTTGTGAAGTGGTTGATGTATTCAAAAGTTGTATATTAGAAAGGGTTTGATGTCTAGTCCATGTGAATTTAATTATACTTGTATGGCACATGACTAGAGTGATATATATAAATTTGGTTAAGGGATATGTATGAGGATGTATGCATAGGACACAGCTACAGGTTACACATAGTGACAAGTTGCAGGTTGAGTTGACAAGAGGAAAAACAGTGTCTGAGTTTCAACAAAATTGGAAAACCCTTGTTTCAGAACACATATGCAATCTTTGGTACATATAGGCCACGTACATACGCGAGATACAATATAGATAGGGAATGCACATACGCGTGTTGCATAATAGATAGGTCATGTATCTATTGTTTTTGGTTGGTATAGGATGAGTACAGGTACATGTTTATTACATGGAAATGGTCCATGTTCTCTATAGGTCAATGGTACAGGTTGTTACAGGTTTACAGTGGTATATCTCATAGTGACAGTTTGACAGTCGTTTCATCATCTTACTTATATTTCATGGTGACAGGGCAGGGCAAGGATAGGTGGTTATAGCCACCTTCCGGTTGTAGTCAGATAACATAAGGGGTTGTAGCCTCCTTCTCATTGTATCCAGACAATTGGGGAGGTGTAGCTTCCCTCAGGTCATAGCCTAAAAACATAGGGGGGTCAGAGACTCTTTCTAGTTGTAGTTGGAGAACAAAAAACATTGGTGCTTCTAATGAATGTAATTATTAAATACACATAAGAAAAAACACTATGTGGTTTCTCCCACATTGGGTTTCCATGTAAAAATACTGGTGTATTGTGTATGTGTATGATTGTTCACTATTTATGGTTTATTTACTCTGCACTTATTGGATGATAATTCTATACTGATCATAAAGATAAATAACACTTGCATACTGTGGTTAAAATGATTAAATTTATCTCTTGCTGATTTAGCACCCTCTCAGTAATCCAACATTTCATAGTCTCATTCTCACTCTTAACCACAATCAAACATGATCAACCATGGTTAACAATGATCAATTATAGTTAACCTTAGTCTACCATGGGAAACCAAAGTCAATCAAACTCAATGTAACATAACCCTTGATGAATATCACAATACAACATAACTGCATTGAGTAACGTATCAATTTGACATACACCATGAAAGGTTAATGTTGCAATCTCAAACAACCCTATATTGACATGACATAATCCTCAATGAATGACACATTGCAAAATAGCCATTGAGGAACATAACAATTGATGAATGTAACAATACAAAATAAGTACATTGAGTAATGTAGCAATTTAACATACACTGGGAAGGATTAATGTTGCAATCTAAAACAACCCTAGATTAACATGACATAATCCTCAATGAATGTCACATTGCAAAATAGCCATTGAGGAACATAACATGTTGTGACATGACATAATATTGAAGTCAACTTCCTAATGTCATATGCGACATTTTGTTGATGTCAATCTTTAATGTTGTAATGTAACTATAGTCATCCATGGAAAACCAAAGTGATATAACCCTTGATGAATGTCACAATGTGACATAACCATTTAGGAATGTAGCAATTCAACATAAGTAAACTAAGATTAAATATTGCAGTGAGACATAACCATTGAGAAATGCCACAATCCAACATAACCCTTTAGGATCATTGCAAAACGACATTACCCTCAATGAACACCATAATGCAAATTAACTACTTAGGAGAAAGTAAATATTACAAAAGTCATACAACATCAATGTAGCAATCTGACATAACCATTGAGGAACATCCCAATCCAAGATAAGCCTTGAGGATCATTGCAATGCAACATAACCTAAGATCAATGAAGTAATGTGACATAACCATTAAGGAGTGTCACAATCCAACAAAACCTTGACGGAGTGTCATAATGCAACATAACCATTGGAGAACATCACCATGTGACATAACCATTAATGAATATAGTAATTTAACATAATTCAAATTCGACATAACCCTTGTTGAACATCACCATGTGACATAACCAATAAAAAATGTCATAAGTGAACATAGATCAACCAAAATGTACATCACAATAACATAGAACCATATTATCGACCTTCATAGTCATCCATAGTCTAACATAGTCAACCATAGTCAAATATTGTATGGTTATCCATAGTTGACAATTGTTGACCAAATTCAATCAAACATAGTCAAAATTTCTCGAATATAACAAAATTATGGATTAGGGCTAACCATACTCAACTAAAATCAACAATGTTAAACCATAGTCAACATGGTCATTCATAGTCAACCATCGTCATCATGGTCAACAATATTTAGCTAATGTTTTATTTTTTATTGGATTACTCTAATAATAAACTCCATACATAGTTTACATCCAAAAGTCTAAAACAAAATTATGAGGAACTATGAAATTATATATTTACGTTTGACATGCATTCTATTATAATTAATTTAAATAAAATTATTTCTATATTAATATAATTATTTAAGTCACGAAACCCGAAATACCTTTTCAGGCGAAGGCTGTGGTCATATCAGTTGGTCACATGGGCAAGAGTTTGCGTTTAGTGCTTTTTCACATAGGCGTAACTCCTAAGAAGTACCTGTGGAAACACTTGTGTGTTAAAGATTCCTTCAGAAAATCAAAGAGTCAATTAGACTCAAAGGGGATATTAAGAATGATCCTTAGACCGGGAGGTCAATCATAACCTACTAAGGTAGGGGTGTTGCGTCAGGTCGTATCAGAGCCTATAGATTTTGAATCTTTGTAGTAAAGAGAAGATTTGAACAATGTCACCTAGAAGATGTCAAGATAGACCAATGCTCGATCCAGCTATGGAAAGGGAAATGAGAGAACTTTGTGCTCGACTAGATGTTATGGAGATAGCACAAAACTGGATAGTTGATGCTAGAGATGTCAGTGAATCCGAGAATGAGAATGAAGCAAGGCCCGATGAAGAAGAAGTTGTAGCCGAAGATGTTGCGGAAGAGCGTCTATTCAGGGTCGTTGCAAGAATATGTGCCATGGAAAAGATGGATATTACGATGTACAAAGGAAACTTATACGTTGAGGATATTCTATATTGGTTTAGAGCTCTAGATAAGTACTTTGATTATGAAGATATCGAAAAGGATAAAAAAGTAAAACATGTTTTCACTAGACTTAAAGGGCATGAAGCACTATGGTGGGATGAACTGGAGGCTTACAAGCATTGCAAAGGAAAGCAAAGAATCAAAAGTTGGGATAGGATGGTTGAAAATATGAAATCAAATTTTATACTTAGATATTACCAAATCAATTTTTTTCGAAGAATGCAGAATTTGAGACAGAAAGGAATGACAGTAAAGGAATACATTAAAGAGCTCTACAGGATAAACATCAGAGTTGGTCATCATGAGAGTGATGATGAAAAGGTCGTCAGATACATGAATGGTCTAAGATATGATATTCAAGATGACATGAGCATGGTAACCATCAAGAATGTGGAAGATGCTTATCATATTTCTCTAAAGGCAGAAGAAAAATTGGCCCGAAAGCAAGGTCAAAGGAGAAAAGGTAGAAGTCAGAGAAGAGGCAAAGAAATTTCCCAAGACAGAGTATGGAAGACCAAGGATGAAGAAAAGAAGCCCCATAATCACCATGAAAGAGGAGGAAGTTCACAGAGAGGATAGTATCTCGATAAGAAAAACATTTCGTGAGCAAGAGGAAGAGGAAAAGGTAGAGGAGGCAAGATAAAATGTTTTGTCCGTAGAAAGTTCGGACACAAATATTTTGAATGTCCTGATAGAAAAAGGGATGGAGGAAAAGCTCACATTTCAGAGGTGCAAGGGAGAAATGTTGAGGCAAAAGATGTAGAAAGTGGAAGATCCTTAATGATGAGGAAAATTCTCTTGAAACCAGAGAAAGAGGTGGAGAATCTGGTCCAGAGAAACAGTTTGTTCAGAAATGCTTGCAAGACCAAGGATAGGGTATGCAAGGTAATAGTGGATAGTGGGAGCATAGATAATCTAGTATCCACGGAAATGGTGGAGAAGACGGAATTGGAGACAGTTTCACATCCAAGCCCATACAAAGTCTCGTGGTTGCAAAAGAGACATCGGGTAACAATCATTAAACAATGTTTAGTTGAATTTGAGATAGGGGGTTATAGAGATGAGATATTATGTGATGTAATTCACATGGATGTTTGTCATATTTTGTTGGGGAGACCATGGAAATATGACATAAATGTTGTTCATGATGGAAGAAAGAACACATACACCTTGGAGAAGAATGGTAGGGCACATATGTTGCTGCCAATTGAAGACAAGAAGGTGAAAGCAGAAGCTAGCAATACTATACTTCTCATGAGTGGGAATAAACTTCTAGATGAATTCAATAAAGAAGAGGACATGCAGTTTGTTGTGGTGAGAAAACCTAGGGTCATCTTGACAAGTACTTCGATAAATGATCTACCAGACGAAATTCAGGAAATGCTGGAGAATTTCGTTGATATAGTGGTGGACGATTTACCTTGTTCGTTGCTACTTATTAGAAGTATAAGCCATCACATTGAACTTATACCAGAGGCGAGTTTACCAAACAAAGCAGCATACAAATTGACGCCGCAGTAAATAAAGAGGTTAAGAAGCAAGTCCAGGATTTGATGGACAAGGGGTTTATAAGAGAAAGATTGAGTCCGTGTGTTGTAGTAGTGACCCAGGGATGATTTTAAGGATGCAAATTTATTTTAAAATGTAGAAACCTTGGCGAATCTTACTAATCCTTCATATGTCAACTATGAATGTTTGGCGATATTTTTGTAAAAATATTCAAATTTCTAAGTATTTTATATAGTTTTTATAAAAGTTTGGCTATTTTAAAGGTAAGGTAATTTTATCCAATAGAATTTGGGCGAATCATTTTTAAAATAGCGAATCTCATTTTTGGAAAAACCATGGAAAATTATCCCATGAGCGAAATTTATCCCCTAAAATCATCCCTACGTTGTACCAACAATATTAATTCCAAAGAAATATGGTGGATGGAGGATGTGTACAAACTCGAGGGCTATAAAAAGAATCACCATGAGGTATAGATTTCCTTTACCCAGGATGGATGACTTGATGGATTKCTTGAGTGGAGCAAARTTTTTTTCAAAAATTGATTTGAAAAGAAGATATCATCAAATTAGAATTAGAGAAGGTGATGAATGGAAGACACCCTTCAAAATGAGTGAAGGATTGTATGAATGGCTTGTCATTCTGTTTTGTTTGATGAATGCRCCAAGTACTTTCATGATATTAATGAACGAAGTCTTAAAGTATTTCATTGGAAAGTTTGTAATTGTGTATCTTGATGATATACTGATCTTCAGTGAGACTGAGGAACATTTGAGACACCTAACTCTAGTGATGAGGAGGTTGCAACAAGAGAAGTTGTTGATAAATTTGAAGAAGTCATGTTTCATGAAGAGAGAACTCATTTATTTGGGGTTCATGATCTCTTCAAATGAGTTAAAGATGGATCCTGAGAAAGTAAAACCAATCAAAGATTGGCCATCGCCAAGGAATATCTTTGAAATCAGAAACTTCCATGGATTATCTAGTTTTTATAGGAAGTTCATTAGAAATTTTAGTGGAATTAGTCCATCAATGATGGACACAGTCAAGAAAAGACATAAATCTTTTCATTGGACAGAGGAAGCAAAGAAAAGTTTCAAGTTGTTGAAGGAGAAGATAACTAAACAACCAGTTATGGTTTTTCCAGGCTTCAGTAAGACATTTCAAGTCAGATGTGATGCAAGTGGATTCACGATTGGAGCATTATTAAGTTAAGACAACAGGTCGATTGCATACTTCAGTGAGAAGCTAAACGAGAGCAAGATGAAATATTCAACGTATGATAAAGAGTTTTATGCAATCATACAGGCACTGAAGAAATGGAGACATTACTTGGTTCCGAAAGAGTTCCGAAAGAGTTTTTCTTGTATAGCGATAACCATTCTTTACAATTCATAACTCGACAGGATAAATTGAACCAGAAACACACAAAGTGGGTTGAATTTATGAAAAACTTTACTTTTGTTATAAACAACATTTTTGGAACTGCTAGCAAGGTTGTTGATGCGTTGAGCAGGAAATGTTTCATTCTACAGGAGTTTTGTGTGAAGACCTTAGGTTTTGATAACCTTAAGGATATGTGCAAAGATGATTTAGATATCAAGGACGCTTATGAATCCTGTGAGAATCCTGTTCTAAGAGACAAAATCCAATGGATTGAATATTTAATTCAGGATGGATTATTATTCAAAGGAAATCAATTGTGTATCTTGAAGATTTATATGAGGGAGAATCTTCTGAAGGAAAAACATAGTGGAGGATTGCCTAGACATTTCGGCCATGACAAAATGTTCGCGCAATTGAACAATCTATATTATTGTCCAGGGTTGAAGACAGATGTCTAGAAATTTGTCAAAAAATGTAGAATTTTCCAGCACACAAAGGGAAAGAGACAGAACACAGGATTATATCAACCATTGCCAGTACTAGAGAGGTCGTGGGACGCGGTAAGGATGGATTTTGTGTTAGGACTTCCAAGGACACAAAGAGGTTGTGATTCCATGTTCGTGGTAGTCGACAGATTTTCCAAAATGGAACATTTCATTCCATGACAGAAAATCATTGATGTAGCACACATTGCAAACCTTTTTTTCAAAGAAGTTGTTCGGCTTCATGGCTTACCCAAGAGTGTTGTTTCAGACAGGGATACTGAATTTGTTGGTCATTTTTGGAGGACGTTGTGGAAGAAGCTGGGGACTAATTTATATTTTATCCCATCATATCACCCTCAGACGGTCGGATAGATTGAGGTAGTAAACCGAAGCTTGGGAGATTTTTTAAGGAGTTTATAAGATGAACAACATAGTCAGTGGGATCAGATTCTTCCACAAGCGGAATTTGCATATAACGATTCACCGAATAGGAGCACTGGATAGAGCCCATTTCAAATAATGTATGGAATGCAACCGAGAGGAGTATCTGAGTTGAGAGACTTAGAGAAGAGTGAATTCAGGAGTGCTGGAGCAAAATATTTTGCAGCATGTATGCAGGAGCTCCACAATAAAATCAAAGAGTGGTTGCAGAATTCCAACCAAGAATACAAGCGCAGAGCAGATCAAAATAGAAGAGAAATTCAGTTTGAAGTGGGAAAATTAGTCTTAGTGCACCTAAGTAAAGAAAGGTTCCCAAGGGGAACATATAATAATTTGAATATGAAGAAGATAGGGCCATGTAAAATAATAAGGAAATTTGAGGAAAATTCCTATGAAATAGAATTGCCAAATGGGGTAGGAATATCACCCATATTCAATGTAGCAAATCTGCATCCTTACATAAGAGATGAATCCAGAGGAGAAGAAGACAATAAGGAAGTTCAATGGGTTAGAAATATGCTTGTAGCTGAAAAGTCGCAGATGGAAAAGGTCATTGATCAGAGAATTAGAAAAAAGACCCAAGGAAAGACATATTTTGAGTATTTGGTCAAATGGAAGGGACACCCGATTGAGGATGCCAGTTGGTAAAGTGAAGAGGAGATACAAAAACATGGAAAGACAGTGCAGGAGCTCATGAACAAGAGTTCATGAACTTTTCAGCCAGAGGAGTATGATGTAGGAGCATCATAAGCAAGCCAACAAAGCAAGTGCAAAAGAGGGGGACAACTAGAAATGCACCAACGCACATTTTGAGAGAGTTTTGAATTTGACAGGATAATACATTAATGTAATATCTTGAAAGGATGCATCCGCATTTATGTTTTGAGTTGTAATGCAGATCTTGAGCGGTTTCTCTCATCTTTTGGTTGGAGGAATTTATTGTACTAAATGTAGAGTAGTTGTAGATTTTATTTTGATTAGATAGCTTAGAGTTGTAAGAGGAAAAACTCTAGAAATATCCCTTGTATGTATTGTATGGTAACATTATTTTCATGGTAATTGTAAGAGCTGAAGAGAAAGAGAACAGGAGAACAGAGTAGAAGATAGATTGTAGAAGACTGTATAAGTAGGTAGTGGTTTCTATTGAACCCATGTACAGATGCACTTGGATTAATATAAGAAATATTTGATCCAAATTCATGGTGTTTATGAACTCTATTTACATCTATTGAATGGCATGTTTACAGTTTTCTTATATGCTTTGTTATTCATTTTGTTTCAATGCTTTGTGTATGTATGATTTCATGTTGAATGTATGAATCCTTTGAGATGGAGAGAATGAGTTTCAATTGCTTCTCATCCTGAGAATTCCTGCAAGGAGTGCAGTGAAAGTCCACAGAGAGTGCATTGAAAGTTTCTGAGTTTTACCTCAGAAAATCTCAGGAGAGATACCATTGTTATTGTACCAACTGAAGTGCAGGTATAGAACAGAGTCGTTCAAGGTGTGTATAGGCTAGTTGAAGTATTAGGCTTATCCAACCAAGGGGAAATATTGAAGAACTGTTGTTGCAAGGAGCACGCAGAGTTGAAGTGTTAAATAACCAAAGGTTATTGTGAATTCCGCAAGAAGTGCTTGCATGAATCGTTTAGAATTCCTTGATTTTGCAACAAGTACAAGCTTAGGAAGGATATAAACTTGGAAGGAGTTCGAAGGGAGGACGAGGTCTGGAGTCACCTCGCAGAAAGTTAAGTTCAGGAGGAAAATACGCCAAGTATTTGGGAAAAGTATTTGGGAAGTCTGAACGGACGGTTGAAATTCTCAGAGGGAGAATCACTGAAGTTCAGTGGACCGTTGGATCTTACAGATCAACGAAAGGGTTAAGGCTGAGTGCATTTCAACACTCACAAGCTCAAGAGGAGTAGTGGCCATCAGATCTGGACCAACAAGAGTCATTGATCTAGTGCTTTGATTTTCAATGTTTTGAAATTCGGGAGTGTGGTGAACATCGTGACGAGAAGTCAAGAGTCATGAAATCCCAAAAGGATCTGGACCGTCAGACCATAAGATAATATAGACCATTGATCCACAATAAATAAGTCGAGAGTTTGCACTTTGGGGAAATCAAGGAGCGTTGTATCATGAACTCATGAGTCGATAAATCTTGACGCGCTCGGAGGTGGACCCCAAGATATGACTGAGGTCATATAGTTGAAAACTTAAGGGAGGAGCTAGTGAACCATCAGCCCATTTCGGGTTTCGGGGGTGGGAGGAGTCAAAGGGACTCACATCGAAAATCAAAAAGTCACGAAACCCAAAGTACATTTTCGAAAAAAGGTTGTGGTCATATCAGTTGGTCACGTGGGTAAGAGTTTACGTTTAGCTCTTGTTCGCATAGGCGTAACTCCTAAGAAGGACCTGCGGAAACACTTGTGTGTTGAAGATTCCTGCATGGAATCAAAGAGTCAATCAGACTCAAAGGGGATATTAATAATGATCCTTAGACCGATCAGAACCTGCTAAGGTTGGGGTGTTGTGTCAAGGCACAACCGAGGCTTCTCAAAGCTCTCATGGAGTATTGGCATCCCGATGCAGAGGAATTTATGTTAGAGGGTCAATCATTGACCCTGACTACAGAGGACATATACTTTCTGATTGTCTTCTCGAGAAGAGGGGAACCAGTCAACTTGAGGACATTTCCTCCGGGGCCTCTCAATATTGAGGACTACATCAACATGTATTTTGAGGATGGCACTGAAAATTTGGGTTCTTAAGTGCCTATCCATAATATCACTAGCCTCTCTCTATGAGTGATCCTACTTCTAATCAGGAATATTATTGGATCCATCACACTCCATTAGGCCTCACGCACACATATGCATTGTGAAATTCAATATTTGGAGGCAACACATTTTTACTGGAGTACCACCATGCTTGTATGCATGAAGAGACCACTCACAGAGTGTTGTTGGCATATCAACAAGAATTTTGAGTTTTGTACCATTCTATGATCCTTCTTCTTTGAGAGGGTGCCCAGTCTCAGTCCCAGAGAGACAGTACGGGGGCATGTATCCTCCTTCCTAGCAGTGAGCAGGTGGGCAACTTTACTACCTAGACAAGGTGGAGGGACGACTATAGAGGCCTTTGATGATAAGTTTTTTGACTGGTGGGCATGTCAGATCCTGGTGATCAAGGATTACCCCTATGCAGGGATCAACTTCATTGGATATCCAGACATGATTGTGCCTCATGAAGAGGAGCGTGGCGAGATAGGTAACATATATTTTTAAAGTTTATTAAATTTTTAATTTTGATATATGTTATAACTCTACAATTTCCAAAGGTTGTAGGAGAGTAGAAGAAATTGATAGAGGTAACAACCAAACCAATTTTGAAGCTAGGATCTAGCACGACTAGCTTCAGAGAGGGATCTCTCTGTATGATTTAAAAAAAATTAAGTTTTAAATGTTAGGCTAGTTATGACAATTTGAATTTGTTTGTTTGTTTGTAATAATTGGTTGAAAGAATGCTTAATTTTCCATTGGGCTATGGGGTCTATATTTAGATGAGGATCAGATTCATATTTTTATAAGGTTTTAATCACAGGGAAGGGTAGTAAAATTGTTGGATCTATTCATATTAAATGACATGAATAAGAGAGAAAAGAGGGGAAAGTGCACTAAGCAGGGGAGAAGTTAAGAATTCCTTCACTTATTTCCAAATGAAAACATACAAATCATTAAAAAAACCAGAGACTGAGTATAAAAGATAACTTATCTTTTGTTGACTTTCTTTTAATGATTATAATTTGAAACACATTGAAATGATTACATACAATCAGAAAACATTTAACAGAGAGAGATAAACATCACCATCAATCTGACACAAGAATCCTATGAACAAGCCTTTTTATTATTGGTCGATCCTTTGAAAATTTACACAATAGCTCCTGGATGCAAAAATGAACCCTCAATACTTCCAAGGAAGAAGTATTTATAAAAATATTTTACATCCAATCCTGTCATAAATGACTAGGATATTATGGAGGAAATATCTAACTAATTATATCTCTAAGATACAAAATATAAGGATTTGTTGATCTATTTAGATCCTTTTTTCTCATTTGGTGGAAGTGATTGGTGACTCATATCTTTGAGTTTGCCTGGCTGCTCCATGTTGACTCAAATACAAAAAATTGTCTTTACTCAAGTAAAGTGCATAGATCTTCCCATATCTTTTTACCTGGGATAGAAATATTGAGTAACTTTGTGTATATCTCATACATTTCAGTATACCTGGAAAAAATAGTCTTAGTGATGAAGATATGTTTTATCTCATGCTGAATACTGAGGTACAACTATAGTGTCTCCATGAAATCTTTACCAGTAATGCTTCTTTGTATCCCTGGAAACTTTGAACCGTCCTTTGCCAATGCACTGATTTTTTGTTTATAATCTGACAATGTGATCATCTTGTCGTTGAGTACTAATAGTCTAGAAAGACCTTTCTTATGTAGCACTTCAAACTTACTGAAAAATATTTTCACTCCTATGTCCATCACTTGAGCATTTTCTTCTAGATGCAACATTAATCCTTTCTTGCTCATGACCTTTTTGATCTCAAGGATGGTGTTTGTTTTGTATTCAATTTCTAATTCTTCTAACTCTTTGTTGTTTTCGGAGTTTAGAAATATGATGTGTTCAGTGGCCTCTGTGGGTCTTTCACATAGCTCTTATTTGATGATCTCAATTTCTCCTCTAGCCTTCCATACTAATTCATCCTGTTCAAAGATGATCTATATGGATGGCCATATTTCTGACATGGACTTGTTGATATCCACCCAAATGTTTTCCTTAGCTTGGGATAAGGTCTTTTCCATGACATTGTATTTCCGTAGTTGTTGTAGTTGTTGACTAAGCCTTTGAGACTTATGCATCTATGCATGGTGTCTATTCTAGAACATTCACTTCAGCTCCTACAAGTTCTTTACATCTTCCTACAATTTTTTTATCTCTTCCCCTTGGATGGACATGTCTTCCATGGAAATTACAAGTTTCTCAGATGCATCTGAAACTTGTACTGGGAGATGATGGAATTTATGTTGATGTAGATGCTTCTATTGTTCTAATTCCTGTCAAAGGGACTACCTCCAATTAGACCATGGACATATACACACTTTTTTATTTTTCCTTTATCAATTTGTCCATTTATTCTTCCATTTCTCTAATCTATGCCTTTTGCTCTAGGATAAGATTCAACATTTCTTCTTTGTGGCCTTCAATATTAGCCACTTATTTTTCTTGTGAATCTTTTGTAGCTGGAAGCTTCAACTAATTTCTCAGAGATTCTATATCAGAATTCTTATTCTTCAATAACTCCTCTGCTACCTCGAAATTTGTTGGGTCGTACCCAATTTTCAACACCAATTATTCTAATGATTTAATTTTGTTGTCCTTGGACAAAGAAGAGATTTTCTCCATCTTCAATTGAGACTAAATGTTGTTTAGGGACATGTGAAACTTTGAAGCAGTCATTGAGGTGTTGGTCAAGGTAGAGAATATCATCTCTCATTTTTGCATGTGCATATCCATATGGTCCACTGGATGGACTTCCTTCACATCAAACTCAAAGGAACTCTTCTTATAGTTTGTAGCTGTCTTAGGATGGGGAACTTGTGCTTGCAGGAATGCCATTTGAATTATTCATTTCTCTATGTCAAATACTGACAATAGCCCATGTTGAGCAGTGGAGGTCTGCTTCCAGAACTGAGCATATGTACTATTGTTGAGGAGCTCATTTCTCTATTTGATCTTCTTGTATTTGTCAAAAATATTTGACTCTGTTTTCTCATGAGATGATTCAGCTGACAGAGTAATGTTTGTTTGTTTTTGAGATGAATAAGTAGACACTATGAATTGAATTTATGAAAAGGTTGAAGAGTGGGGTCCCTCCATGACTATGGTGGACTACATTTCTCTTTCCTTTAGTAGGTTTGGTGCATGACTGGTCTTGGCTCTTTTTTTGTAAACTTGGAAGTCTTCAATTGATACCTTTGTGACTGAAGGAGAAACCTCCTTTCTTTCTCTCTTATATGTTTTCCTTTGAGGCCTGTTGGTATGTGAAGCAGTGAGAGGAGTAGGTTTTTCCTCTGTTTGTAGAAATGTGTTTTCTTGACATTATTTCTTGTTCATATACTTCTCCACTTCTGGCTTTTACATGTGAGCATAAGGAGTGCTCCTTTGTTTGAATTTGAGCTCTGAGATGACACCAAATGGAATATAAGACTAAGTGGAACTCTAAGTAAACCTCATCTATTTCAATAGGTTATCTACCTCTTCTCCTACTAATCTGTTGTTGTATATGAGAGGGTCAATTTGAGTCTTGATTCTGAGTTGTTGTTTCTTCTTGACTACAACAAAATGGATGTCATTTGAATTCACCATATGTCTTATGTATTCTAGTTCAAATATCCTCACATGGAGGTATTTGGGAAATTTGTAAGGTGGTATCTCACATCCATACAATCTTATCTTTGTGTGGTTTTGGCATAAATACCAATCCCTTGTATTAACAAGATCAGAGAAGTGAAGGATTCTCTGAATTTCTTCATTGATTCTTGGCTCTGTGTTGTTGTTCAACATTCAAACCACTAGGTGAAAAAACTGGTCTATGAAGTAATTGAAGTTGTACTCTGTAGAATGTTTCCTCACCAATGAGGTCCATGAGGTCATTGACTATGGGTTTCCTTCCTGGTTGAATTTTTGAAATGCACATCGAAACCTATCTGACTGAAAAAMCAAGAACATATACACCAGGACTGAAGAATATCTAAACATTCTTTTTGTTGGGAACCTGAAAAACTGATCATGAATGTTATCTGCTAGAAACAAACTGAAATTGAATTTAATTGTTGCTCCTTCTTCTCTGGAAAAAATGAGTAAAAAACATAGGATAGGCTCATCTACCCATTCATCTCAGAAATAACCTAGCAAGAGGAAACATATAGAAATAATATGGTGGGCCTTGACAACGAAGATGGAGGATGAATAAGGAGGACTTTCCTTGGGAAATTGGGCATCTTTTGGTAGAAAAATATCAAAAATATGGGCTATTTGGGGAAAGGTGAGATTCTTCTATAGGTCGTTTAGGGATTGAATGGAAAATGGGATGGGTGCATCGTTTCTAGGGATTTGCAGAATTTGATCAATGGATTCAGGGGTAATTGTGAACAAGGTTTCACCATAGGAGGAAATAATGGCCCTTTGGCTGGGTGAACAATGAGATTTCCATTTGGGAGCGAATTTAGGGAAATGATGGGTCTGAGGGAACATGTATAGGGGTAAATTGGAATCCCAAAGTCCAATTTCATTAATCTGATCCAGGAAGTTGTCTTTTAGCTAAGAGTGGAATTTGAACAACTTAAATTCACACCTTGGCTTTGTGATTTTGTACTCCTTATTCGACAGAGGGATGTGATCCAGGTCGACATGAGGGGCAAAGATTAGGTTCTTGGATGTATCAAAAAAAATTTCCTTGGGGGGGCATGATTAACAAAGATTTAAGGTAGAGTAATGGGGCACTGTAATTACCCGGATAAATTGCACCTATTGACGGTGACAAGTCGTGGTAGTTGGCTTGAAAATTTGATTGGCACAGTGTCCACATTTTCTCTATCTATGAATGGCGTTACAGGGTGAATAAACAAGGTTTTACAGCTTGATGGAGGTGTCCATTATGGCACATAGTGATGATGGGGTGGTTAATGGTCACGGGGAGGGATTTGATTGGGTAACGTGTATGTAGGATGGGACATATCACAGGTGGAAGTGTAGTACGGTGGCAGAGTAGGGTAAGTGGTATTGGGTGGTGGTTTGGAAGGATTCCAG
>ML810312.1:40391-94245 GCA_009831015.1 Picea engelmannii
CAGGGGAAACCACTTTTCCAGACCCCCTCCCTCACCGTTAAAGGAAAAAAGGTCAGGGGGGCGGGGGGGTCCGAAATGAATTAAGGACTGTCGATCCTAGCACTGATGGATGTCACCGCTGACAACTTGTGCAGAATTCAGTCACTATATGACAAAAATTCTTATCCATTAGAAACTTAGGATAAAAACATGCAATGGGTAGTGCTAGGCTTACATTTTCCAATTTCACACCATGGTATTATTTTCCTAAGGTAAAAATACCCAAATTTATTCAAACAAAGGGTGTTTTGACAATCCCCTTTCAATTTTTATTGAAATAAACATCACTAACCTATCTCCTAACCTAGTCAACTAACATATTAATCCATCTTATACTGTTGGATTAATTATTACTCTAACCTAACTAATTTGGCCAAGATTAAACTATTTGACCAAACTTATTATCTAACCTATCAACATAAATTCAACAAGTTTGATCGTGATTATACAGTATGATTCAAACTCAATTTATTTTTGATGGGGTTTTATATTTTCTCTTTTTATATATTTTTTTCATTATTTTTTATACCCTCTTTTCATTTTTATTTTTCTTTTCTTTTTCATTTTTCATTTTTTCTTTTCTTTTCTTTTCTTTTTCTTTTTGTAAATCATTTGCAGAACAAAATATTATTTACAATGAAATGTGACTAAAGGAAGGAATTTCAATCACTAGGTGATACTATGAAATATAGGGTTATAATAGTGGCTCGACTTGGGGATGGTGCTCTCCTTGTGAGGTGCCAAGAACCAACTACCTGTTTCCTTGAATCCTCTTCTCCAGTACTTTTTGCATTCTGATTAGCTTTATTGTAAATGTAAATATGGTGACAAATGATCAGGGGATTACGACCTTCTCTTTGGGCTTAAACCATTGATAAAAGTCACCCACACCTGACATAAAACATAAAATGGTATTTACAATGAAAAGGGTGGGAAAAAATTTCATTTTGTGAAACATAGTGCTTGAGCATTCTACCATTAACAGGTCCTCCTAGTAGATCTKCTCCATCTATACCCTTGATAAACAATGCATTACTTCCTCTATAGGCAAGTATTGTGAATGGAACTTTCCATAGATTCTAAAATTTTATATCCTTTCCCTTATCTTCATTCCTTGAGTCTCATTTCATTACTTTGTGTCTCATATCTAGAATTCATCAACCTTGGTCTTTCTATCATAATTTTTCTTGATATTTTCCTAAATCACCTAAGTTTGGTTGTAGACCTCTTCTTTGGATTGTTGCAACTATATAGTTTTATTAATTCTTCTTTGGATGTCATTTGGTTCTACGTGTACCTCCTGCAGTTATTTCATGACAAGGACACCTAAAGAAGTAGGAAAGATAACATCCATTCCATAGACCAACCGGTATGGGGACATACCAATTGACCTCTTTGTAGTAGCATGTCTTCCCATAGTGCATGTACCAACTTATTGTGCCATGATTTTTTGTTTTCCTACAACAACTTCTTGATGTTGTTGACCATACTTTTCTTTGAAGACTTTGCTAATGCATTTCCCTGAGAGTAATAGGTCATAGAGTGTCCTAAGGTGATTTGATATTTTTTGCAGAACTCTATCATCTTCTTTGATTTGAACGTTGTTGCATTGTCAGTGATAATTTTCCTGGGACATCCAAATCTTGAAAGAATGTTACTTTGCAAAAACTTGATGATCACAGAATCAATGGCTTGCCTAGTGGGTACAACTTCAATCCACTTGGTGAAATAATTAGTGGCTGTGAGAATACACTTTTGATGTCTTGATGAAGGTGGATGGATTTCTCCAATGAAATTCAAACCCCATTGTTGGAATGGAGATTCAACTGAAATTGGTTTCAATGGTAAAGGAAGAAGTTTCCTATTCAAATGTCCACCATAGTCTACTTCATGGAATTCCTAGAAAGATTTATCAACTTCATCTTTCAACAAACAATTTAGTAGAATCCCTCCAACATCTTTCCAACACAAATTTCCATTTAAAATACAATACTTCATACCTTCGAGTTTTAAAAATCTAGCTTTAGTTGTAGTTAAACCAGGAGGAGATTGTATATGATGTAAAACAAAAATAAGGTCTTCATGCCAGTGAGAGGTTGAGAAAACCTCTTTAACTTGGGGAGTCACCTGCTCTTCTTGTTCATCAACTATATCTAGAAAATTAGTATCCAAAGCATGAAAGTTGGAGTCATCCATCAATTTGGCTAATCCTTGTGTCAGACAGTTGGGTTAGGTTGATGGATAGTTGGTATGGATTGTTGGTTTTCATTTATGTCAACTATTGGAGAGTGATATTGTAGATTGATGACAACCCTTAGTGATTGATGTCAACCCTTGGAGAAATTTTGTTAGCGAACTCTGGTAGCACAACAGTTTGGGTAATGAACCCAATTTTGTTTAATGTAAAGATGAATCATTATTGTCTTGTAATGGTTGATAATAAGTACAAATTAATGAACTCCAAAGTGGTCCCCTTATGGTTAAAGCCCTCATGGGAAAACGCTTTCCGGATTGAGTTATCTTAGAAGTATGGTTAGAGAACCCATGATTATTTGTGGAATAATAAGATGAAGGTCGGTGAATTTGTCAGTGAAACTATACTATATGAATAGTTCTTGTCATTCCATTTCTGGTGGTATGTGGAATGTCACATAACTCCTCACGATTAGAGAGTTATGGCCATGAGAAGTTGGAGAACCCGGGTTTGGGTAATGGACCCAAGTTTGTTTGATGGATAATGGTATGCGTTTTGATATATTTTCAGGAAATACTATTCTATATGGATAGTACATGTCATTCCATTTCTATTGGTATGTGGAACGTCACATAACTCCTAACGGTTTGAGAGTTACGGCCTTACGAAGTTGGAGGACCCTCATATGTCATCTAGAAGACCCAAAAGGTCAAAGTAGTCAAAGTGGTTTAAGTGATTTTAAAAGGTAAATAATAAAATGAAGTGATGAGTGTACTATAATTCAAAGTGAACATAAAATAAATTAATTCAATAATAAATTTAATGGAGAAATTAGAAGTGGGTTAACCGTAAAATAAGGAAAGTGGGCAAAGTGACCTAGAAGATGTTTTTAAGGAAGCTACTTGGAGAGTATAAATAAGAGGCAAGGCTCTCTAATTTAAGATAAACTTGATAATATTGAATACCTATAGGTTTTTGAGGTAACCAAAGGATATCTAAGCCTAATTTATGAGGAAAGTGAAGAAAAGAAGGCCGGAATTCAAGGAAGGATAAATTCTTTTGATGATGCTTTCGAAGGTATGTTTTTTTCCTGTCATATCATCGTTTTTGCAATAACTTGTTTTATAGAATGATTCATACAATGAAATTGATATTCAATAGCAGAAACATATCCAAGTATCTGTGGTAAAAAATTCAGGTTATGGATCATTGTATTTTTGGAGTTACACTCCATGGAAAATAGGGTTTGTGGCTAGTCCTAAAACTAGTCAAAAACAAGTGTTTCGGGTAAAAATGTTATAAATTCTTCACAATAGATCAAATTCAGGAAGAAAAAATGTGTTGGTTAGAGTAAATTCTTTAGTATTTTTTGTAATAGTTTTAGATCAATTCAAAAAATATTCTGTGTGGAGCACGCTCTACAAGGTCGCTCTCTAGAATAAGCCATAATTCAGCAAGGTGTATCATTTTTTCTATAACTCCTTTTCTGAAAGGTTACAAGTAGTGACACCTGGAGGAATTGCATAAAACACACTAAAGAACATTTTTTATCGGGTTCAGATATTCATTCATTATAGGTACAAAAATATGATTATTTCAAGTTAGGGTTGTTGACTAATCCAAAACTAGTCTTGTGAGACTAAAGAAACGTTTGATGAAAATGCTAGTCTCTTGTAGTTAAAGTTAAGAAAGGTTTGTGGGTATGTGATCATATACACCAGGTCTATTACAGAGTTACAAATCATATTTGGATGATAAAATTGATGAGGGCTTTTGGTTGAGGTACAAGTTGGGTACATGGTTGAGAGAAGTAGTTGATGAGTTGGCATATACATGAGGTGTATAGTTGATGATGTTGGTACATATTGATGAGTCATAGTTCATGAGTACTTGAAAAATTATTGGTACATGCTTGGTACATGGTTGGTTGCACTTGTTTATGGTACGGGTTGATTACAGATTGTTTGGTATAGGTTGGTGCATGGTTGATGCACTTGTTTATGGTACAGGTTGATTATAGGTTGAGGTACAGGTTGATGCATGGTTGATGCATGGTTCAGGTTTATTAGCACATGTTTACATCGATATATCTCACAGTGATAGTGTGACAGTGGTTCCATCATTCTACTTCTACTTCAGGGCGGTTGGACGAGGAAAGGACATGTGGTTGTAGCCACCTTCTGATTGTAGTCGGAGAACATAGGGGGTTGTATCCTCCTTCTAGTTGTAGCCAAAGAATTGGGGAGTTGGAGCTTCCCTCAGGTTGTAGCCTGAGAAAATAGGGGGTTGGAGCCTCCTTCCAGTTGCAGCTAGAAAACAAAGGAAGTTGGTGCTTCCAATGAATGTAATTATTCAAGACATATAAGAAAAAACATTATGTGGTTTTCTCCCTCTTTGGGTTTCCACGTAAAACACTGGTGTACTGTGTATGTGTATGATTTTTCATTTGTTCTTTGCCTATATACTTTGCAATTATTGGATGATAATGATACATTGATATAACACTTGGATTAT
This sequence comes from Picea engelmannii, assembly GCA_009831015.1. NCBI lineage: Eukaryota > Viridiplantae > Streptophyta > Pinopsida > Pinales > Pinaceae > Picea > Picea engelmannii. Next base: position 45,139 of record ML810312.1, read on the forward strand.
ATGGTTAAAAAGGCTTAAATTTCTCTATTACTGATTCACCCCCCCTCTCAGTAATCCAACAATTGGTATCAGAACTAGCTCCTAAAGGAAACAGTTTAACCACTGGAAATAGATTATGGATTATTCTAAGAATGGAGTATCAATGTTTAATGGTCAGAATGGTTTTAAGTATGAGATGTGGAGCATAAAGGTGAAAGTATTTTTACAGGCAGAGGGACATTATATTTGGCTATTAGTTGCTACAGGATATGATAGTTCAAAAAGGGAAAAGATTGCAGCTAAGAAGTAATTGAGGAAGAATAACAAAATAGCAATGGATTTCATCAGGGAAGGATTACCTAATCTGGTAAGAGAAAAGGTAGGTAAATTTTCATCAACAAAAGAACTTTGGGATAAGTTACATGACATATATTTTTCATCCATCGCAGATTCACAAAATGCCAAAGAAGATGTAGATATGGAACAAGAAGAAATATGATCAACATGTTAGACAAATTCATAAGAGGAAGAGTATGAAGAAGCATAAGTTGATTACAAAGAAAAATTGATCAATACAATTAAATATCTGAAGAAAGAAAGAGAAAAAAACAAGTCATCCAAGAAAGAATTAATGAACCAAAAGGAAAGTGTTCAAGGTTCTGAAAAGGATCAGCAGGTCATCAAGAATTTAAGAGCTCAACTAGAAGAGGCCATAAGAATTGAAGAAACTCTAGAATATCAAAATAAATGTTTAGAATCCAACATAGCAGCACAAAAGGAAGAAGCAGAAAAGAGAGAAAAGATATTGATGGATCATCTCAAGGAAAGAACCAATGACTTAAACCAACTTGAGAAAGAGTTTGGTCAAGAAGAGAGAAGACTGGAATAAGAAATAATTACATTGAAAATCCAACTTGAAGAAGCAAAAAGAACATAAGAGGTCATGAAGTCTTGGATAATGAAGAAAGAAAAAGAGGTTGAGAATCTTGAAGAAGAAGTTGTCACATTGAGAAGTAAAATCGTCAAGATCAACAAGAACGTTGAAAAGACAAAAACATCCACACCAATTATAGAGAATGAAGAGAAGCACTCTAGGTTGGTAGAAAAGAAGAATGAAGAAAATAGAAAGAGTTATGCAGAAGTACTCAAAGGAAGGAATCATGGTCAACCAGAATCTAAGAAAACTATTGAGGATACATCTTCAAGAATACCATCCATGTTCAGGCCACAAAGAAGCTTCAATCATGATCATGATCAGTCAAGGCAACAATTTAGAAGGACTATGCCACAAAGAAGATCATTCACTCCCAGGTATGCAAATTTATTTTATGGTAATTTTTTTTATTGTACTAACTTTGGACATAAGGTTGCAAATTGCAGTGATTATAAAATAAATGTTCAAGCAAGAAGTGCCTATGTGGTCGCACGTAACATTGAGTGTTACAAATGTCATAACTATGGACACATAGTCAATGATTTTAGAAGCATGATCGATACTTCCATGAAAGAGAATATTGATATCAGATATAAGAAAGTATGGATAAGAAAACAGGAAGAACAGGTGAACAAAGACCAGGTACCAGAGATCACAAGATTGGTAATAAAATGAGATGAAGAAAATTCTACAGAGAAAAGGAAATATGCCAGATACAAAAAGGTTTTGAAAATAACTAAAAGAAAGGAAGGACATGTAAATAAGGAACATGTTTAAGATATTGTACTTTCAATCATTGTAGTGAAATATCCATAGATAGAAAGAAAGAAGTTAGAGCTCGGAGAGATAATGAATCTACCAATGAAGATGATGATGATACACATCAGAGAAGGAATTGTTCCAAGCCATCTAGCTTAGAGACTCCCAAGTAATATGAATATTAGATAGGGGGAGTCTATGCAATCATTGTGATAGACCAAAGAACCATCCTCCGAGTAGCTTGTAGAGTTTGAGAAGACGGATTCAGAGAAATCTGTTAGCATAAGTACAGTTTGATAGATTAATCAAGACTTCATGATAGTATAGTGATAAATGGGTCAGCATTATGGATAGTTGTGCAAGTAGAGTCTTGGATAGTACAGACAAGAGCATGGATTCATATATTGGTTCAAAGAGTGGTTCAGAGACAAAGGAACATTATGATAATGGATGATAATTACACTGGAAATGGATCGAACAATGCTAATGGATTCCAAATTGACAGATATTTTTTGGACACATGTGGTGCATACATCAATTCACATTCAAAATAGAGTAATTCTCAGAAACAACAATGACAAAATTCCCTACGAACTATGGAAAGGAAGTGCAGAAAACAACCTCTACATCAAGGTAATTCAAGGTAATATTTTATTAACTGAAATTTATGTTGATGATATTGTTTTGTAAGTACTAATGACAGGTTAAGCCAGGAATTTGCAAAGAATATGAAAAATGAATTTGAAATGTCTTTACTTGGAGAACTATCCTTCTTTTTGGGTCTTCAGATGTGTCAAAGAAACCAAGGATTTTTTATTTCTCAAACTAAGTATATCAGATAAATGCTAGAGAGGTTCAGAATGGAAGATTGCAAACCAGTTACCACTCCTATGAAAACCAGTTACAAGTTGAGCAAAGATGATGATTCAAAGTCTACAGACCAGAGGAAATACAGGTCAATGATTGGTAGCTTACTATATGTGACAACATCTAGACCAGATGTAATGCAGGAAGCTGGACAGGTGGCATGAGTTCAAGAAGCACCAAAGGAGTCACATGTATTAGCAGTGAAGAGGTTTTTTAGATATATCAAATGAACATAAGAGTTTGGATTATGGTATCCAAAAGGAAAGGATCTATCACTTATTTCCTACACAGATGAAGATTGGGAAGTTTTCATTGATGACCGACGAAGCACCAGTGGAGCAGCGTTCTACTTGGGTGAGTGTTTAGTATCTTGTCTAAGCAAGAAACAATCATCGATATCCTTATCTATAGCCAAGACAGAGTATATTGCAGTAGAAACATGTTGTACACAGGTTCTATGGATGAAACAAACTGTGACAGATATATAGGTTGAGTAAGATGAGCCCATTCCAATCTATTGTGATAATAGAAGTGTCATCATTATATCAAAGAACCTGGTGATGCACTCCAAGATGAAGCACATTCCAATCAAGTATCGATTTTTACGGGAATAGGTTGTAGAGAAGAACATCAGAGTTGAATATGTGGGAACAAAAGAACACGTGGCATACATATTTACAAAACCACTTCCACGGGAAGCACTTGAGTATCTTTTCCAGAGACTAGGAGTAATTTCTACTCCAAAATGAATTATTTTGAATGCTTATCTTATATGTCTTAGATGTACAAGAGGAAGCACCATAAATAGGACAAAGGTGGAGAGATTTATCAGATGCAAAGGAAAATGCTTGGAGAGAGAGCATAGAGGCATGTTTCCAAGGGGAGTGATTGTCACAAGGGAAGAATGAACAATATGACTTCAAAGTGATACCCTTTGTCAAAGGGTGAAATATTATTCATATGAAGGGAAAGACAGTAATCAGAGGATTATAAACACAAGGAAAAAACAAAGGCACGTAAACAGGGGGAGCAACCCCAAGGAAAGTCCAGTCAGGGGGAAAATCCCCAAAGGGAGATACCCTTTTCCATTGATGTCAAAGGGGGAGAGATAGAAACATTGATCAAGATTATAAGCATCGATGTTATCATGACTAAGTGTTTCCATCAATGTTGGTGTTGCCATCAATGCAAAAGGGGGAGATTGATAGACAATTGGCTTAGGTTGATGGATAGTTGGTATGGATTGTTGGTTTTCATTGATGTCAACTATTGGAGAGTGATATTGTAGATTGATGAGAACCATTAGTGATTGATGTCAACCCTTGGAGAAAGTTCGGTAGCGAACTCCGGTAGCACAAAGGTTTGGGTAATGCACCCAAGTTTGTTTAATGTAAATATGACTCATTGTTGTCTTGTCATGGTTGATAATAAGTAAAAATTGATGAAATCCAAACTATTCCCCTTATGGTGAAATCCCTCACGAGAAGACACTTTGCGGATTGAGTTATCTTAGAAGTATGGTTAGAGAACCCATGCTTATTTGTGGAATAATGAGATGAAGTTCAGTGAATTTTTCAGTGAAACTATACTATATGGATAGTTCTTTTCATGTCATTTTCGGTGGTATGTGGAACATCACATAACTCCTCACGGTTAGAGAGTTATGGCCATGAGAAGTTGGAGAACCCAGGTTTGGGTAATGGACCCAAGTTTGTTTGATGGATAATGGTATGATTTTTGATATATTTTTAGGTAATACTATTCTATATGGATAGTACATGTCATTCCATTTCTGGTGGTATGTGGAACATCACATAACTCCTCATGGTTTGAGAGTTATGGACTTACTAAGTTGGAGGACCCTCATATGTCATCTAGAAGCCCCAAAAGGTCAAAGTAGTCAAAGTGGTTTAAGAGATTTTAAAAGGTAAATAATAAAGTAAAGTGACGAGTGTACTATAATTCAAAGTGAATAGAAAATAAATTAATTCAATAATAAATTTAATGGAGAAATTAGAAGTGGGTTAACCCTAAAATAAGGAAAGTGGGAAAAGTGACCTAGAACATGTTTTTAAGGAAGCTACTTGGAGAGTATAAATAAGAGGCAAGGATCTCTCATTTAAGATAAACTTGAGAATATTGAATACCTATAGTTTTCTAAGGTAAAAAAAGGATATATAAGACAAATTTATGAGGAAAGTGAAGAAAATAAGGTCGGAATTCAAGGAAGGATAAATTCTTTTGATGATGCTTTCTAAGGTATGTGTTTTTCAGGTCATCTCACCATTTTCGCAAGAACGTTTTTTCTAGAATGAGTTATACCGTGAAATTGATATTAAATTTAGGAAACATATCCAAGTATATGTGGTACAAAATTCATCTTGTGGGTCGTTGTATTTTTGGAGTTACACTCTGTGGAAAATAGGGTTTGTGGCTAGTCTTGAAACTAGTCAAAAACAGGTGTTTCGGGTAACAACGTCATAACTTATTCATAACAGATACAAATTTAGTAAGACCAAATGTGTTGGTTAGATTACAGTATTTATTATTCTATGTAACATTTTCAGATCCATTCAAAAAACATTCCGTTTGGGACAACCTCTACCAGGTCGCTCTCTAGAATAAGCCAGAATTCAGCAAGGTGTGTCATTTTTTCCATAACTCCTTTTTTGAGAGGTTCCAAGTAGTGACACCTAGAGGAATTTCATAAAAGACACTGAAGCAAATTTTGTATCAATTTCAGATCTTTATTCATTACAGGTACAAAGTTATGATTATTTCAAGTTAGGGTTGTTGACTAATCCAAAACTAGTCTTGTGAGACTAAAGAACCATTTGATGAAAATCATAGTCTCTTGTTGTTAAAGTTAAGAAAGGTTTGCAGGTATGTGATCATATACACCAGGTCTATTACAGAGTTACAAATCATATTTGGATGATGAAATTGATGATGGATTTTGGTTGAGGTAGAAGTTGGTACATGGCTGAGAGAAGTAGTTGATGAGTTGGCACATACATGAGGTGTATAGTTGATGATGTTGGTACATATTGATGAGTCATAGTTGATTATTACTTGACACATGATTGGTACATACTTGGTACATGGTTGGTTGCACTTGTTTATGGTACAATTTGATTACATATAGTTTGGTATAGGTTGGTGCAGGGTTGATGCACTTGTTTATGGTACAGGTTGATTACAGGTTGAGGTACAGGTTGATGCATGGTTGATGAATGGTTCAAGTTTATTGGTACATGTTTACAATGGTATATCTCACAGTTATAGTGTAACATTGGTTCCATCATTCTACTTCTACTTCAGAGAGATTAGATGGGACAAGGGCAGGTGGTTGTAGCCAGAGAACATAGGGTGTTGTAGCCTCCTTCTGGTTGTAGCCATAGAATTGGGGAGTTGGAGCTTCCCTCAAGTTGTAGCCTAAGAAACTAGGGGGTTGGAGCCTCCTTCCAGTTGTAGCTGGAAAACAAAAGAAATTGGTGCTTCCAATGAATGTAATTCTTCAAGACATATAATAAAAAGAATTATGTGGTTTTCTCCCGCTTTGGGTTTCCACGTAAAACACTGGTGTACTGTGTATGTGTATTATTGTTCATTTTTTCATTTCTTATTTACTCTCCAATTATTCGATGATAATGATACATTGATATAACACTTGGATTATATGGTTAAAAAGGATTAAATTTCTCTATGATTGATTCACCCCCCCTCTTAGTAATCCAACACCTTGACCCTTGATAAGCTTGGTTGGTTTGATATCAATGTCATATTCAAGGGTCACAACAATCCATTCACCCCTTATTCCATATGCACTATCTTGGCTCAGAACATCTTTCACCGCAAAATTTGGGACATAAGAAATAATGTGTGTGTGGAGAATATATACTCTGAAATATTTAATTACTTTAACCAAAGAAAAATCTTTTTCCATGATGTTATAATTCAATGCAGGATCTCTCAAGGATTTACTGAAGAAAACAATAGGTTGTTCATGGCCTTCACTGTTCTTTTGCAAAAGAAATGCTATAGTGGTATGCTCAGAGCAAAAAGAGAATAGGAGGAAATATTTTGTATAATCAGGATTGATAAGCACAAGGGCTTGTGTCAAGGCTTGTTTCACCTGATCAAAGGAATGTTTTTCTTCTATGGTCCATTTTATTTTGGTCTCTTTTTTCAACATATTTGTTATATTTATGAGAAGTTCTGCCAAGTTAGGGATAAATATTCTTAGAAAGTTTATTTTACCTATGAAATAATGAAATTGTTTTATGTTTCTGGGATGATCTATTTTTTGAATGGCTTCAATTATGCTAGGATCTATTTTGATTCCATCCTTGGATATGATGTGTCCTAACAGTTTTCCTTCCTCAAGACCAAACAATGTTTTCTTTGGATTTAGTGAGATTCCAAATCTTCTGCATTTTTCAAAAACTCTTCTAAGGTGGAGTAAGTGTTCTTCATTTGTTTTTGAAAAAACAGTTATGTCATCCAGGTATATAACGATGAATATTCCATGTTCATCCATAAAATAAATATCCATTCCTCTCTGAAATGTGGCCCCAACATTCATTAAACCAAAAGGCATTTTCACATACATGAAAGTGACCCAAGGTGTAGTAAATGTTGTTTTCTCGTGATCATTAGGGTGGACTAAAACTTGGTTCTAACTAGAAAACCGTCTAACAGAGAAATTCTATTGGATCTAACTACCTTCTGCAAAATATGGTCCATTTTGGGCAATGGATAATTTTCTTTGAGAGAGACTTTATTAAGGTTTTTGAAATCAATACAAAGTCTGATTTCTCCACTCTTCTTTCTGGTTGGAACTAAATTGGACACCCATTTAGAAAATCTCAATGGGACAATGATTTTAGCATCATACATCTTTTTTATTTCCTTCTCAATTAGAGGTATCAACTTTGGATTAATTCTTCTAAGTTTTTGTTTGAAAGGATTTTGATATTATTTTATGGGAATTTTGTGTTGTATAATTCTAGTATCATAAGATTTTAGATTTTCATAGCTCCATGCAAAAACATCTACAAATTATTTAAACAATTCTATGTATTTCTGTTTTTGAACAGGGGGTAAAGATTTTGACAGTTTAATCATCTTTGGTTCTTTTTCAGTTCCTATATTACAGTCCTCAACTTCTTTTCCAGTAGGTTCAATTTTTGGTTTTTTAGCTACATCATCAAAATCAAACAATTCTTCCAACGGGACTAATACTCTAGGTAGAATATTATACTTTAATTGCAGAAAATCTAGATCTTCTTATTTTTCATTTATTTCTTCTAAATATATCTTATTTACACTTTATTTTTCATCATCACTATCTACATCAATATTTTCACATTCAAATTCATTCTTGGATTGCAAAAAATCTTCAATCTGTTCATCATTTCCAAAAACTTTCCAATACCTCATATTGTCTGGGATAGCTGTTTTGCACTTCACCTCAACTGTATACTGGCGATTAGGATGAAATGGTATCTTACAAGTGGTTGTTGAGGTAGCCATACCATCAACAAGAATGTTTTGTCCTCTGGGAATGGCCTACAAATCATATTCAGTAAAGCATTGCATGAAATTTAGAACAACATTTATGTATTCTCTCACTCTTGGGTGTTTAACATAGTATTCACCTTTGATTTTTTTTATTATGAGTTCAGAATAACCTCTTATTGAAATTGTCTTAGCACCAAGTCTTTTTAACAATTTCAAACCTATCATTAAGGCTTCATACTCAGCTATATTGTTGGTACACTGAAAATTCAACTTGTAGGAATGACTTTCTATATGATTTTTCTTTGAATTTGAATCCCACACTCCATCTCCTGATCCTTCCTTGCTAAAAGAACCATCAAAGTCTAAACTCACTAAGTTTCTTTTGGCTCAACAGACTGTATCATCATTTTTTTGTCTTCTTCAGGGGCTAATTTGTTTTCCTCCAAATTAAAAACATCATCCTCCATATTTACAATTTGTATTTCCATATATCCATCATTTTATAAAATAAATGAATCAAGGTCTGAATGAAGAGAATATAAGGGATAATTATGTGGTTTATCTTCACTACTGACCATGTATTTCATTAGTGTCTCCTTGTATAATCTCCTATGCTGACCAAACAATGGGATTGTGGCATAATACATGTCCAGTTGTAGGGTACCCTGTAACTCGACTCCCCATGCAAGATACAGTAACATGCCATATTTGGGAGGCATGTCTACAACAACTATGTCCATTACCATGATTTTAGTTGGGATTTGTGCCAAAGTAACACACAAATATTTGATAACACCTATGCATTTAATTTTACTTGAATCAAAAGAATATAAATAGTTGTAAGGTCTATTGATATCAAGTCCTAATTTCTCCATAACATCCTTATGCATAAGGTTGCGATAAGCACCAAATTCTAGCATGGCATTGTGTAATTTTTTGTCATGAATATTCAAACTAACATAAAAAGAAGCTACAACACCACCTTCAGATTTTCCATCAACTTCAGTCCCAAATAATAACTCTGGTTGATCATCAACAATGTTTACTATGTTTGTACCCATTCCTGGCTCTATGTTCAAATATTTGATCACTTGTGATATGTAATCATTCTTATTCATTAACTCTATTAGAGGAATATATACTTTGAGCTTTTCCAATTCAGTTTCGAGGATGAATGAGGTTGAAGTTCTATTTTGATTAGGGAGATCTGTTTTCTCAAAAACATTCTTCTGTGAAGTATATTTGGGCTGACTTGTGGAGGGAACATCAATTGGAGTTGTTTTTGATACATAGTCAGATAGTCTTTTGGTTGGGACCTCTGAGTTTTTCTTCTGAGGGCTATCAAGAATTTTCTTGGAACGTGTATCTATTGTCTTTTTAAAGTCATGATCTTTCTTGGCTGGATTATCATTGGACCTCTTACTTCTCAAGTTACAGTGTCTATGGACTTCCATTATTAAATTTTCAAAATCTTGTTGTTCTGATTCTTCCTCATCAACTTCAGTTTGTGAAAGAAGGAAAGGCTCTTGTTCTTCTTGGGTAAGAAAAATAGAATCATTATCATTTATTCCCATAAGATTCATGTGAACATCATCAAGTACCTCAATTGTTTCTTCCCCTTCATCAACATAATTTTCTTGGAAAGGTGGCCTAATCTGGTGATCTAGGCCTCTCTGTTCTCTTTGTTCTCTAGTTTCTCTTTGTCTGATTTGGGGAGGATTTCTCCTTAAATTAGGATTTTTTATTGGGGGACCAGGTTGATTTTCTCTAGGTTGATTCGTATTAGTGATCTCTACTCTTTCCATCATTCTTTCCATATTTCTGACCAAATATTCTATTTTAGCATCAACAGTGGAAGTATATGGTTCATATTTTATAGTTACTCTCCTCTCTATTCTTTGTCTAGCTCTCTTAGCTAACAAATTTTCCTCTACACTCATAGAACATTTTTGCATTTCTTCCAAAGTTGCAGGGTTTATCTCTCTCAATTGATAAATGTATGCATCAAAACCATCAGGGAATTTGATCAAATCTAAGCCGTGAGGAGGTTGAATGTTTGTTGGAATTACATTATAAAGATTGTTAAATCAAGTGCAATAATCCTATACACTTTCACCTTGGTTTCTTTTAATATTTTCACATTCAGATAATATTTGAAGTGGATTTTTCTTAACTTCCCATATATTGAGAAAATATTGATGAAAGGAAGTACTATCATTAAGGATAGAAGTTGGCAAGGTTTTGAACCATTTATTCACTTCACCAGTTAATATTTGGGAAAAGAACCTCATTTTGACATCTTCCTCATCTACTTCTTGCAGGTTAAAGAATTCATTCATCTTGTCAACATGTTGTTGTGAAGTCATACTTCCAGTGCTATCAAACTGAGAAATCCTAATTTGATAATCCTGGGTCATATTATGTAAGGGAGTGGCCAAAACAAGGGGAGCATATCTTGCTACCATGATTGGTGGAGGAGGATGGATAGCAAGAACTCTTGTGGCAGGATGGATGGTAACCTGTAAAATTGTTGGGGAAGTGGTGGAAGATGTGGAAGAAGTATGGCTGGAAGATATAGGATGAGATATTTGAGGATTGATATAATATAAAGAGATTTACAGGGAAGAAAGTTCAATAGAATGTTGAATGTAGGATTTGTGCACAAATTGATCAAATTCTGATGCTAGATCTTGTAAAATTTCAAAGTTTTGTAGGATTTTCTGATCAAGAACTACTCCAGGAGAGTGTCTTTCAGAAGTTCTATGTTGGAGGATAGCTTGATCTAAAACCATTTCATCCAAAAAGCTATCAGATTTGGTTCTGAAAAGACTATTCTCAAAAGGTAGATCAAACTGAATGTCTTGGATTGTGACAAACTTCTTTGGAAGAGAGGTGGCCCTAGGAGGAGGACTACTACTCCCTTGAATTTTTGTTGTACTTCTTTTTCTAATCAATTTTTCAGGATTATCTACTACTTTTACAGGTTCTTTATCAGGATGATATCTGGTATGAATTCTTTTTGGAGACAGAACTTAAATCTTTAAAACCTAATTAATTATTTACAAATTTTTACAACCTATGAAAATTTATCTCTAGAAAATTAGATCTTTGATTGTTCAGAAATAAATTTTTCTTACTTAGGGAAGACAATTCATAAAGTTATAAAATTTGTTCATTTCCCCAGTATGGTCTCCACTATGTTATCACTCTGTAATTTCCAGAGGTTGTAGGAGAGTAGAAGGAATTGACAGAGGTAACTACCAAACCACTTTTGAAGCTGGGATCTAGCCCTGGTAGCTTAAGAGAGGGATCTCTTTGTATGATTTAAATTTGTTTAAGTTTTAAATGTTAAGCTAGTTATCACAGTTCGAATTTGTTTGTTTGTTTGTAATAATTGGCTGAAACAATGCTTAATTTTTCATTAGGCTATGGGGCCTGTATTTAGATGAGGATCAGATTCATATTTTTATAAGGTTTTAATCATAGGGTAGGGTAGTAAAACTATTGGATATACTCATATTAAATGAGATGAATAAGAGGGAAAAGAGGGAAAAGTTTACTAAGCAGAGGAGCATTTAAGAATTCCTTCACTCAGTTTCAGATGAAAACATACAGATCATTAAAAAAACCAAAGACTCGGTATACAAGATAATTTTTGTTTTATTGACTATATTTTAATGATTATAATTTGAAATACATTCAAATGACTATAGAGAATGAGAAAACATTTAACAGAGAGAGAAAAACATCACCAAAAATCTGACACAAGAATCCTGTGAACAATCCTTTTTATTACTGGTCGATACTTTGAACAATTGCACAATAGCTCTTGGATGCAAAAATCAACCCTTAATACTTCCAAGGAAGAAGTATTTATAAAACTATTTTACATCAGATCCTGTCATAAATGACTAGGATATTATGGAGGAAATATCTAATGCTTTCTTGTTCAGGACCTTCTTGATCTCAAGGATGGTCTCTGTTCTATCTTCAATTTCTAATTCTTCTAACTCCTTTTTTTTGGAGTTTAGAAATCTGATGAGTTCAATGGCCTCTGTGGGTATTTCTCCTAGCTCTTCTTTGATGGCCTCAATTGCTCCTATGGAATTTTGTACTAATTCATGTTGTTCAAATATGATATGTATGGATGGCTAGATTTCTGACATGGACTTGCTGATATCCACCCAAATGTTTTCCTTAGCTCGGGCTAAGGTCTTTTCCATGACAGTCTCTTTCTATAGTTGTTGACTAAGCCTTTGAGACTTATGCATCCCTTCCTGGTGACTGGCCTGGAACATTGAGTTTAGCTCCTGCAAGTTCTTTACCTCTTCCTTCATTTTTTGATCTCTTCCCCTTGGATGGACATGTCTTCCATGGACTTTACAAGTTTCACGGATGCATTTGAAACCTGTACTGGGATAACTGATGGAATTTATGATGATGTAGATTTTTTTGTTGTTCTAATTCATGTCTGAGGGACTGACTCCAATGGGACAATGACCATATGCACATTTTGTTCCTTTTCCTTTGTCAAATTTTCCATTTCTTCTTCCATTTCTCTAATATGTGCCTTTTGTTCCATGATAATCTTCAACATTTCTTCTTTGTGGCATTCAGTCTCAGCCACTTCTTTTCCTTGTGAATATTTTGTAGATGGAAGCCTTGATTGCTTTCTCAGAGATGATTTATCAACATTCTTCTTCTTCAATAACTCTTCTGTTGCCTTGACATTTGTTGGGTCATACCAAATCTTCAACACCAATTCTTCTAATGATTTAATTTTTTTCTCCTTGGTCAATTAAGAGATTCTCTCCATCTTCAATTGAGACTGAATGTTGTTCAGGGACACCTGTAACTTTGAAGTAGGAATTGAGGTGTTGGTCAAGGTAGAGAATATCATCTGTCCTGTCTACTTGTGCATATCTATATGGTCCACTGGATGGACTTCCTTCACATCAAACTCAAAGGAAGTCTTCTTATAGTCTGTAGTTGTCTTAGGATGGGGAAATTGTGCTTGTAGGAATGCCATTTGATTTCTTCCTTTCTCTATGTGAAATACTGACAACATCCTGTGTTGAGTAGTTGAGGTCTTTTTCTAGAACTGAGCATATGTACTACTATTGAGGAGCTCATTTCTCTGTTTGATCTGCTTGTATTTGTCAAAAATATTTGACTCTTTTTTCTTGTGAGATGATTCAAATCATAGAGTAGTGTCTATTTGTTTTTTGGATGAAGAAGTAGACACTATGATCCAACTGTCTGAAAAGGATAAAGAGTGGTGTCCCTCCATGACTATGGTGGACTGCATTTCTCTTTCCTTGAGAAGGTATAGTGCATGACTGGTCTTGGCTCTTTTTTTGTAAACTTGGAATTCATCGGTTGATACCTCTGTGACTGAAGGAGAAAACTTCGTTATTGATCTCTTCTATGTTTTCTTTTGAGGTGTGTTGGTATGTGAAGCAGTGACAGGGGMAAGTTGTTGCTCTATTTCTAGCATTGTGTTTTCTTTCCATTATGTCTGGTTCATATACTTCTCCACTTCTGGATTCTATCTATGAGCATAAGGAGTGCTCCTTTGTTTGAATCTGAGATTTGAGATGACACCAAATGGATCATTAGACCAAGTGTAACTTTGATTAAACCTCATCTATTTCAAGAGGTTATCTTCCACTTCTCCTGCTAATCTTCTGTTGCAGATGAAAAACTCAATAAGTCTTGATTTTGAGTTGTTGTTTCTTTTTTACTGCAAAAAAATGGATGTCATCTGAATTCATCATATGTCTTATGTATTCTAGTGAGAATATCCTCACGGGGAGGTATTTGGGAAATCTATAAGGTGGCATCTTGCATCCATACAATCTTATCTCTGTGTGGTTTTGGTATAAATACCAATCCCCTGTCTTAGTGAGATAAGAGAGGTGAAGGATTCTCTGAATTTCTTCATTGATTCTTGTTTCTGTGTTGTTTTTCAGCATGCAAACCATTGGGTGATAAAACTGGTCTATGAATTCCTTGAACCTATACTTTATATAACTTTTCCTCACCGATGAGGTCCATGATGTCATTGACTGTGGGTTTCCTTCCTAGTTCAATTTCTGAAATGCACATGGAAACTTGTCTGACTGAAAAAAAAAACAAAAAATAAAATAAAAATATATATATATATATATATATATATACACAATAGGACTGAAGAATATATAAACATTCCTTCTGTTGGGAACATGAAAAAATGATCATGAATGTTATCAGCCGTAAACTGACTGAAATTGAATTTAATTGTGACTTCTTCTGTGGAAAAAATGGATAAAAAACCAAGGATAGACTCATCTACCCATTCATCTGAGAAATGACCTAACAAGAATCAAATTATAAAAATGATCTGGTGGGCCTTGACATTGAATATGGAGGATGAATAAGGAGGATTTTTCTTGGGCAATTAGGCATCTTCTGGTAGAAAAATCTCGAAAATCCGGGTTCTTTGGGGAAAGGTGAGATTTTGGTATAGGTCGTTTAGGGATTCAATGGAAAATGGGATGGTTGCATCAGTTCTAGGGATTTACAGCACCTGATCAATGGATTCAGGGGTAATTGTGAACAAGGTTTCACCAGAGGAGGAAACAATGGCCCTTTGGCCAAGCAAATATCGAGCTTGGAATTTGAGACTGAACTTAGGGAAATGATGTGTCTGAGTGAACATGTATAGGGGTAAATTGGACTCCCAGAGTCTAATTCCATCATTCTGATCCAGGAAGTTGTCTTTCAGCCAAGAGTGCAATTCGAAGAACTCGAATTCACACCTTGTCTATGAGATTTTGTAATCCTTATCCACTAGGGGGATGTGATCCAAGTTGATAGGAGGGGGAAGGATCAAGTTCTCAGACGTATCAAAAAATTTGGCCTTGCGGGCCATGATTAATAGAGATTTAAGTTAGAGTAATGGTGGATTGTAATTACTTGGATAAATTGTTCCTGTTGATAGTGAGCAGTCATTCCATTTGGCTTGAAATTTTTTTTGGTGCGGTGTCCACAGTGTCTGCATTGGCGAATGGCGTTATAGGGTGAAGAAACTAGGTTTTACAATTTGATGGAGTTGTCTATTATAGTGTGGGGTGATGACGGGGTGGTTAACAGTCACAGGGAGCGATTTGATTGGGTAACATATATGTAGGATGGGACATATGACAGGTGGAAGTGTGGTACAGTGGTGGAGTGAGGTGAGTGGTATTGGGGGGTAGGTGGTAAGTGGATTTGAGAGGGTGAGGGTACAAAATGATATGAGAGAACCACATTAGGTGGGTCCAGTGCGGGAGAAACCACTTTTCTGGACCCCCCCGCCCCCACTATTACTATTAAAGGCAGAAAGGTTGGGGGGGTTGAAATGCACTAAGGACCGTCGATCTGGGTGTTGATGGATGTCACCACTGAAAACTTGTGCAGAAATTAGTCACTATATGACAAAAAGTCTTAGTCGTTAGAAACTTAGGATAAAAACATGCAATGGGTAGTGCTAGGCTTACCTTTTTCCAAATTCACACCATGGTCTTATTTTCCTAAGCTAAAAATACTCAAATTTATTCAAACAAAGGGTGTTTTGAGAATCCCCTTTCAAGTTTTATTGAACTAAGCATCACTAACCTATCTCCTAATTTAGTCAACTAACATATTAGTCGATCTTAGATTGTTGGAATAATTATTACTCTAACCTAACTAATTTGGCCAAGATTAAACTATTTGACCAAGCTTATTCACTAACCTAACTAATTTGGCCAAGATTAAGCTGTTTGACCAAACTTGTTCTCTAACCTATCAAGGACCCTCGGTTAGAGAGGCTGATAGAGTCTTACGACGAGTGGAGCGGAACCTCACTTGTGTCGCTCCTATGGATGAGATCAAGGATCTCCCCCCAGCTATGAAACCACATGTAGTAGAGGTGCCTCAAACTTGTGTCTAGATGTTCCGACATCTTGCGAATGTCATCGTTCATTATAGTAGGGCCAATAGGCCTTGACCTTAGATAATGTTGGACCATTGATGTACCAAGGGAACTTTTTGTACTATATATATTTTTTGAGGGCATAATCCCAACGATGTAGACCAATGACTTTTGAGGCTTTCATGCCCACTTTTGTACTCATAAAACTATTTTTGGACACACACACACACAAACACACACACACACATATATACATCTTTCTTTCTTTATGGATAACGCTATTTACAAATATATTTACATGTGTATCTGTGTGCTTTTCTTTTTATATGTGAGCAACATGCCAATCTAAAACTTGATTATCTAGAATATCTATTAAATCATTAAATCTCCTAGGAACATGGATATATGTAATGTAATCAAAAGATGATTATAAGAGACATACCCTAAGTAATCACCGGTGAAGAGTGGGATCATAAACATGGTAAACCCTATTTAACTGGGACACAACCGGCTCAACATATAAGTAAACCCGGAGGTGATAAATTACATGTGACAAAGCATCACGTAGTAGTTTAATCACTACATTGTACTTGACAACATTATTGGTTGTGTCACCTAGACAAATACCTACATAAGCTAACAACTAGCCTCCAAGTGTGAAAATTACCCAAGCTGCGGAAGCAAGTTTCCGAGTGTGTCGTCTAGAGCCATCCACAAACCCAAAGTAAACCTCTGATTCACTTGACATTTGCAACAGTGAAAAATAAGACACAAATAAATACACGTCCACAAGATAAAAAAGGCAAAAAATGTATAAGAGAATATACTTATATATATATATATATATATATATATATATATATAAGAAGCCACCCAGGTGACCAACCTAAGAGTAGTACTTCTTAAGGTAGAGCCCATTTCTAGGCTCCTCTAAAGAATTACCCTCAAAATAAACTAGATGGAAAACACACTTCTCTCATAACTCTTTCACAATGAAAGGTATGAACCACATGAGTTTGAACTTGCCTGCTCCCAGGGGATCTTTGTCTTGATCATAGACCAAGACAAGATCTCCTTTGAAGAAAATCCGAGGGTGAACAAACCAATCATACTGACACTTGAATCGTTGTTTATGAGCCTCATTGAATAAGGTTGCATCACGACCTTGATCATCGAGCTACTCGAGATATAGAAGGCATTCCTCAAGCGGTGAAGTGTCTCATAGTAAATCCACTACCAATTCTAAAGAAGGGATCTAACATTCAATAGGTAAGACTTGTTTTAGCCTGTATATGAGTTGAAAAGGTGAAAAACCAGTGGCAATATTCACAGACGTTCGATAGGCCCACAACGCTGAATACAACATCAAATGCAAATTTGACTTGGCAGAATTGATCGTCCATTGAAGAATAGTCTTAAGAGACTTATTCACAGCTTCAACCTGACCATTCTCTTGCAAGTTGTAGGGTGAAAAATTTTCCTGTTTGAAATCGAGATTTGATGTTAATTCAGTCATCATTTTATTTTGGAAGTGACTGCCATGGTCAGTGACAATCTATTTTGGGATACTGAACCTTGCTACTATCTGATTAAAGATGAAAAGAGTCGCAATTTCATCATCATTTCTAAACGTTGGCATAACTTTGAATGACTTCATGAAGTAGTCTAATACCATGATGATGTAACAATGCTCCCTTGATGAAGCATAGGAGCAGGGTGTGCCCACATCTTCTGACAGAATATATGGCATGGGTGGAACTTCTTGATCACCTCCACACAATCCTTGATTAATGAGGGCCAAAAGTATCCTACACATAGAATCTTTTGGGATGTTTCCAACCCAGAAATGACCACCACATTCTTTGGTGGGACAGTCATTCAAAACGCACTCTTCTTCTTAATGTGTGAGAGATCATTAAAGAATGAAATCTACGCCTCAATGATAAAAAGTGTCATCGAGTATAAGATATTTTCGTGCCTAATTTCGAATTCGTCCATGCTCATCATGAGAAGAAGAAAAGGGTCACTTAAAAGTCTGGATATACAAAAGTATATCTCCATACCAGGGGTCTGAATATGCAATTAGAAAAACATCTCCTTTGATATGCGACTCTTCAGGCATAATATCACTAGACTTGACCGACAACTCCAAAATTAATTTAGCAAAGACCAATGACTTTTTGTATTTCGCATAAACAAACTCCAAGTCAAACTCTTATAGAATAATTATTCATCTACTGATATTTCCACCAATGACCCATCGTGTTGACACATATTGGAAAGGGTTGACAATGGCAATGACGGTGGTCCTGCAAAGCAATATATAGTGACGAAACCGTTGGATAGCGTGGAAAACTCCCAAAACAAGTTTATCAACATGATATTAGTTGAGTTCCAATCCAACCAGGCCTCATCTAAGATAATATATAACATGATCTTTGAGCATGTCATCTTCCTGGACCAAGACCATGCCGATGGTCGACTCTGCAGTAGCCAAATACAACAAGAAATCTTTGTTGTAATCAGGAGGCCAGAGAAGAGGGGTGGATGTTAGTGCACATTTCAACGCTTCAAAAGATATATGAGCATCTTCATCCCAAAATAATGGGATCTCTTTTTCAAAAGATGCAAGAACCCTTTAGTGATCTCGACATAATTAGCGACAAAAAGCCGAAGAAAATTGTCTTTCCTCTGTAAGATATGAAGCTGGGATATTGTGCATGGGGGAGGAAATTGAACTATCACCTCAACCTTGAGAGGATAGACCATGATCCTTGTTTTCGATACAATGAAACCTAAAATATGACCTGAAGTCACACACAATTGCACTTGTTAGGATTCAAGCAAATCTGAGAGTAGCGACATCGCTCAAAGATTAGTCATATATGGGTGGGATGATCAGATCTCTTACGAGAAGGTGATGCTAGATCATCAAGATATGCCTCAACTATGTGTTTGAGGTCATGAAAAGTGAACGACATGGCCCTCTGAAAGGTATCTCTAGCATTCTCTAGGCCAAAAGGCATCGTTCAATATGTGAAGGTACCCCAAGGATAAATAAAATCCATTTTATGTTGGTCCTTGGGTTTGATTTGAATCTGAATATATCCCAAAAAACCTTCCAAGAATGAAAAGACTTCACAACCCACACATTCATCGACAATATGATTGATAAATGGGGTTGGAAAATTGTCTTTCGGGGAAGCCTTGTTCAAATCACGAAAATCCATACAAATGTGAATCGTGCCCTGTTTCTTGTTGACTAGAATAGGATTTGAAATCCATTCCGTCAAATGTACGGGGTAGATAAAATCATCTTTAATCATTTTCTCTACATCTTCCTTGGTTGTTGTTGCTTTTTGAGGATTGAATGGATGAAGCCTCTATCAGAGCGGTTTGGCATCAAGATAAGTCATGATTTCATGTTCGACAATTTATGGGTCGATGCCTCAAATATCCTCCTAAGACCAAGAAAAAACGACACAAAACTCCTTGAATAACTCATTTTCAGTTCGAATCTCTTCGGGGGAGCAATCAACTTCAACAAACAAATTTTCCACAATGCCAGTGGTTTTGGATATATTGATTGGAATCATTGTAGCAATATTTTCCATGTTACCCTCGGCATAATTTTCGTGCATAGCCAGAGGATTGATAGGACAAGGGTTATCTTCATTCATGGTCAAAACAAACTCTCCCCCCTCTACTCCGCTAAGCTGAGGAAGAAAATAAGATCGATGATGTAGATCATCCCAAGGTCTGTCAGGACCATTGATTTCCTTGAGAGTCTCCTCTTCGGAGGGAAATACCAAGTCTAAAGGATCTTGAGTGTAAACAGAAACTTGACCCCAAATAGGCTCGAGAACTAGAAGTAACTCCTATGAGGGAGATAGATATGTGTTGGTTGAGGCTTGCTAGACAATGTTGCATGCAACCTCAGCCACAGATAAGGGCATGTCCATGCCAAGGTTCCCTATCCCTTTCATTGAAAAATATGGGCAAGGTAAAGTCCATGGATCATGAAATTAGCTCATTCTAAAAGACAACACTTGCAAAATTGCATCCTTCATCTGGTTGGGAACAGACGGTATAAACTTTACATCATTGGAAGGTTGCGTGTAATCAAAAGCTCCCATCAATGATAGAAAAAAAATGACACCTAAGTTGACAGTGCCAGGATGCGGGTTATCAATCATCGGTACCATGGAAGCCCTCGATGAATAGTACAATTGGTCGATGGTCACAATTCGTCCCTCATGCGGAAATCACAAGACCCGAAAAACTGTCAAAACCACCACATGCATCGCATAAGTCCAACTACATCCTAACAAAATATTGTAGTTGAGACGCACATCGACCACTTCAAATTCAACACACACAGTTTTACCTCCTGACTACATGGGAAAGGATGGAATTATTCCATGTGGTCTAAATGACCAACCATCAAAATCTGTAAGAAACATAGGCGATGGAGACAACTCAAGCTGACCAATGGCCTTCCAACACACCAATGACATCATGTAAGTCAAGGCACCCTCATAAATCACCGTACAACAAAATTTATGTGTAAAATATTTTGTGGTATAGGCCACTACTATCTGAAAGGAAACGTGGTGAGGAAGACAAGGTTTTAGGTTGATTGGATTGAAAATGGTCGCTCCTGGGTTACTATTCTTTGTCTTTCCCAAGGCAGACAACATATGTTTTCTCTGTGAGGGGAAGCTCTAGAGACCCTCCAGAACGGACATCACATAAGGGGTCTATTCGAGATCCTCCACGATGGAGTATTTCTTAGTGGCCCTTGCATTTGGATTATGGGAAGCCTTCTTCAATGCACCTTTAGGGATGCGAGTCATTTTTTCGCCCACTGCCTTTTCAATTTGGAGAGGAGTCAATGGATTAGTGGTCTCCTTTCCCTTGTTGACATATTCTGGTGTTCTGTAGTTATGAGTCTTGGTTGATAAATGAGCATCGACTTTCATCATGTAAATTTTCATGATTGGGTTGTTAGTGGAAGGCGTAGGGGGTCCCTGACTACCCCCTGCTGTGCTTGTGGATGTAGAAGCGTGATCCATATTTTTCCCTTGTGGAAAAGGGTTTATCAACACAATAGGATTTTTTTGCACTAATAGCTTCTGGGATTCTGCAAGCTGAGTGTATAGGTGAGTTGGGTGGTCTTCCGTGCAGATATTACATAGATACTTTGACTTCTTCTTCTCTATTTTCCCATCATGAGAACTATTGGTATCCTTTTTATTCCCTTTACCCTTTTTATTTTGTTATTTATTCTTTCCCTCGGTTTGTAGGTTATCCTTCGGATTCGTTGACTACACACTGTGTACATCCGACATTTGGGTAGGGGGAACAAACATACTAGGATTCTGGCTGCCACGGTCTGTTGTACTGGCAATTGTTGCAATTGATTTGACAATAGATTTGTGGAATTTCTTTGTTTTGATCCCACTATGCCATCAGCGTGGGGCTAAGAATTTTATTTGGCTTTATCAAGAGTAGACCATTTCACATCTAGAAAGATATCGTAGAGTATGTCAGATTGAGATTAAATTAGTTCTAGCTGATGGGCTCTCATAATAGCCTCCTCTTCTGAAAAAACCCTGGAAGTCGCTATGCCCTTGGATATACAGGGAACCAAAATACTTAAGGAACCAATCAATAAAGAAAGTAGGAGGGACCTTGACCTTAATCAAGCTTTTTCTTTGCCACCATTCTCAGATATGATTAGAGATGTGGTCGGCCTTGGTTTTCTCAAAGTTGGTCAGTAGTTCGGTGTTGAGATCATATCTCATGGGTAACTTGAAATGGTTCAAAACGACCATCGCCAAGTCATTAAATTAAGAGTACATTGACCCATCGATATCAATATACCACTTCGTAGTGCCCCCTATAAGAGTGCGTTGAAAAAGGAGAAACTAAACGGAGTCGTCTTTCAACGAGTTTAACGAGAACCACAAGTGAAAGTTATTCACATGATCACCTATATCATCACTAGGATTTCACTCAAATTTTGGAATATCCAAAGGAAACTTGTTCGGCACGGGGGGCCAAAGTGGATCGTGACAGATCAGGTCATTCAGTAATATTGACAAGTCTAGAAAATGTAGGGGTTGCCAGAAAGGGTAGTTTCAGTTGTGAATTATTTATAGGAAAAGGGGCCCCTAGATTTTGACTGGCACCAGTTTGCCAGGAAATGTTGGACTTCTCTCCAGGGTTTTGGTAGAAACTGTGGCCTTGACCAGCAAAAGTAAATTACGTGTGTTGAGGTGTCATCAGCTGACTCCCGAAATTGGATGACATAGCTTGCATAGAGATTTCTCCCTGTGCCGTGTTCCAAGGACCTTGGCAGGGGATTCCCCCAGCTGATCCGATGGGCATAGGTATAGATCCTTGCTCGGGGTTCCATTGAGCATGGAAGGGCTTACCCCTGACTGACATTCCTTGTGAGGGAAGCGAGCCCTAGAAAATATTCCAAAGACCTTGTGTGGAGTATATGCCAGTCGTCGCTCTCTATGAAGGAATGGTACCTTGCATCAGGTTCTGTTGACCAATGTTGGGGTTTCCTCCAGTTGAGAAAGTGGTCGAAGAAATATCATTGTTCCCAAATGCACTGAACAAATAGGACAACATAGATCCCACTGGCATTGTATAAGAGGAAGGTCCTAATATACCTCCACCAAACAAGCTATAATTAGCGTTAGGCCTGATTGGTTGCTAAAAAGTGCCATCGAGTGAAGGGGAAGTAGTGTGTTAAATTGACCACAAGGAATAACATTAAAAGGGGAAGTAGTGTGTTAAATTGACCCTTGCAAGGGATCATTTCATCTCCCTACCCCCAGACCCATGGTATGTAAGGTAGAATAAGTAAGAAATGAATTCGTATCAAAGTTGGGCATCCCAAATGAGAAGGGAGCATCCATTTCGTTATAAGAAAATACTACAGTTGTCGAAGCCATTAAAGGTATCATACCATTGCCCTAAGTCATGGGAGTCAGGAAAACTAAGGTCCTAACTGGCTAAGATGGGGGAGGAGGTAGGATTCCCCCTCCAATAGTAGTCATAACTGGAGTATGAGAACTCCCCGATGAAGTAGCATCATTCACTTTTGTTTCTTATTGTCGAACTAAATGGAACTCGAAAGATGTCACATCGGGAGGGACAATATGAATAAATATTGGCGCCAACAAGTCGATAATCAGAGGATTTTCTGGCTTGAAACCTTTAGTTTCAATGTCATAAATGATGGATTCCTCTAGATACAGAAAGTATCCTCTTACAGCAGGCTCGAGCATAGTTTCCTATGACCCGGTCACTTCGAACGATCCTTCTTGATCAAGTATTTTCCTCAATGGTGGTGGAGGTGGCTCCAAAGTAACCAACAAGAGGTCTCGAAGCCTTCGTGATCGATGAAGGTGTTGATATTCCACTTTGTGAAATGATCAAACGACACATTAAGTCTTGACTAGAGTAGAACACAAACAACACACTAAAAATCTTCCTAAAGATAAATCAAGCAGTCAACTAACTAGTGGGAAGGATGGTTACGCTAATCAACACTAGAGCACCTAACCGGTGCAAATGCAACTCGAACGTTGAAGCACCCTTCAGGTATACTCTGTGAAGTTTGATCTAACGTCTGCCATAGGTACCAAAGCATACCCACGTAGTCAATTGTGTAAGTCTGTAAAATATGCAAAACTAGGTTTCCAGCGCGTAGTCAGTCACCAAGAAGGTACAGTCGACAGTCGGGCAGATCATAATGAGCAGGATAATAATTTTGAGGCCCTTCATGGGTACTGAAACCATTTGGTCTAAAAGACAACTGAGGATCTCGAACATATTTGAGGTTCACAAATCTCCACAGGAAAATGTGATCGGTATTTTTCCCGAGAAATACCATCAATATAAAATCCTCACTACATTTAGTTCATATTTGGAGGGATTATCTCCTCTTCTTTTCCTCACGTGACCACGTGTTTATCCCCTGTGTTAGAGGGGGGTCCCAAATAACTCTTACAGTGCTGGAATTAAGACAGTCCCTATCTCAGACTCCATTTTTTTTATTAAAATGGCCTTGAAGAGTTTCCTCTTCACACCTAATTCAAGGCCCTAAAACCCTAAACTAGTCGATGAACCCTACAAACAAAAATTCTAATATATTTTAAGTTAAGTGTTAATTTTAAGGCTTGATTTATGCAAAGGGTGTAGTCGTGCAATTGATGGTGTTATGAAGAGATGAATAAGGAAGATAACTTTAAATCATTTGAAATAAAAAAGATACTTCGAACTTAAAGGAAATCTTATAAAACTCTTTTTAAAATTCAACTTCTCTAAACAAAGTTTCAAGATCTTTGTAATTTAAAATTTTCCTAAAAAGTGATTTCGTTTGACTAAGAAAAACTACTTGTATTTCAGGAAATCAAAAAGAACTTTGAAACAAAGACTCTTTTTTCTTTTGCAAACAACAACCTTGACTACTTTACCAAACTAAATGCAAGAAAGATTTATTTATTTATTTTTCGAACAACTTTAACAAGAAAAACTGAAGTAAGAACTTTTTTTCGTTTTTCAAAGAAAGAAATAGGAACAAATAGAAAATTGAAAACAAGATTGATAAATACCCTAAGCTAGCTACAGAAACACAGGGATTCAACCAAGAAACCAAACAGAGGATCTAAAACTTGACAGTTCACTCTAAACCTTTTAGGGAAAACAAAAGAAAACTAAAAAGACTAGACTGACTGACAGGGTAGGGAAAGTTGGTATGCACCTTGCGGGTGACCATAAACCCTTAAAATACTCAGTAAAATTGATTGAAACTCAAAAGGAAATCAAGAATCCAATTAAAAAACCCAAAAAACCTCCCTCTAAGACCCTAGAGAGACTCCCTAGTGGATTCACTAATTATTCTAGAGGGAAAATCCCCCTATAACTATACCAAGGTTTAAAGTATAGACACTGACTCCCTAAAAGTCAATCTAATTTCTACGCTACCCCAAAAATTCCAAAATATATGAACAAAATATAGTGAAAGAGTTAGTCAGAAACCATACCTTTTATCCAACGTTTGGTGTTGATCTCCTCAAGATTTGTAGTTCCCAAGGCTGCAAGTCTCCTCCCAAAGATGACCTGCATCCACAAGTAGGAAAACAAGGCTACAAGAATGTTATTTCTATTCATAAATAAAGATTAGATATAAATTGTTATGTATAAATCAAAGAAAAGGCATAAAAACCATCATTTGGGAAAGGGAAAATAGATTATTTTATTCATTAATCAAAGATTGAAGCTTACAACCTTTGCATGTTGATGATCCGCGAACCTGGTCCAGGCTCCTCTTAACAATGCTCCAAGTGCACCTTCAATAAGCCTCTTCTCACAATCCATTGATCATCTCAATGGAAGGGAATGTATTGTATGGGAGGAAAGGGGCTAGAGACGAGATGTTGAGGCAATAACTCACAAAAGGTTGCAAATGCTTGGGCAAGGAAGGGAAGGGAATTTGGGAAGAGTTTCACCATTCTAAAGATTGATTGTGTAATTAGACCCCAAGACCTCCTTTTATATGACAAAAGGATAGTTATTCAGTTGGGGGACGGGCTATAGAAGGTGAATTGGTTGGGAAACCTCCAATAGCCCGTAATATTCATTGAATTCCTTAAAACTTTTGGAGGTATATGCAGGTTGTTTAGTGTGTAGAAAGAATATGTACACAGGATGTATAACATGCAAAAAGCATATGCATGTGTTCATTAGTGCATCAGGGCGCATACATGCTCTAAAAATTGTTTTTTTAAATGGATCACCTCAATAGTGATTTGGAAAATTATGCAAGTAGGAAGGCCAATGCCATGTATGCATGAGGAGGGAATTTTAGGGATATAACACTAACAGGGGGGTGAATCAATATTATATCAATATTCTACTTTTACTTTATTTTCATCAATTATAAATTCTTACTTAATCATCAATACACGGAGAAAACCAATGTAAGAGAAAACCAAAAAATATCTTTCTTTATATTCTTTTGAAAGCACCAACTTAAAATTTACAATTATTTAGCTTGACAGGAACCCACCCATAATAGATAATGAGGAACCAATCCTCTCAGACTCCAACCTATCACAAATGAGGATACCAATCCTCTCAAGAACCAACCTGTCATAGATAACGAGGACACCAATCCTTTTAGGAACCATCTGGTTTCATATCATGAGGATGCCAATCCTTAGTGAGATTAGAATCATCTTATCACCACCCTGCCACCCTTAATTAAAAAAAAATTGTTACATCACTGGACCTTTCAACCTGAACTAACAAATATATAGTTTAGATCCTTTTTCACAATTATAGTTCCTCCTTTCCTCTCATTTTCACACTTGGTTTTACTCAAAAAAAGCACATCCATATTTATACAATTTTTTCTGAGTTCACCTTCCTGTATAGGGACACATAACGATTACATTATGGACAAACCTTGACCACATCAAAATCTTGTTAGTTACAATTCTTTCTCTATAAAGTATGGAACACATGAGTTCTATATTGTGGACAAACCTTAACTAGATCATAGTCCTATTATTTACACTTTTTTCTAAAATAAAGTATGTGGATGCATAATAGCTATGTTGTGGAAATTCTTTGACTAAATCAAATGGACCAAATCTTCCAACAAGTAAGCTCCAACTCATCTCCTCAAAATTGACGCACCAGTTTACATTTTAAATTACTCAGTGCACAAGTAAAGAAGGAGAAAAATACTCAAGTGATAAGTATTCATCTTGTCACACTTACCCTACAGTGCGCTCACTGAGTCTCCCCATCGGGCGGTAAGTGCCCTTGGTGATTATTTCACTCGACTATTAAACTTCCACTCATTTTCTCGCACTCTACTTAGTTGCTTGTTGCATCGGCTTCTTTGCACCATTCATCCCACTCACTCGAAGCATATTGCAATCGCTTCCCTTCCTTCATCACACTACAATACCAACATCCGTTGATTCAATCCACAATCATGGACAAGGGAATCCTTCAGAGTTCACTCCTTTGCACTTTATTTCCAAATTGTGTCCTAGTTCATACTATTATTCTATGCACATTCTGATTTGATCCTTTCATGACTTCCTTTGTCTGTTATTTCATTTACTTTGTCCATGATCATTTTGACATCAATGAAAACATATGCACAACAAAATCCCCCTTTTTCATTGATGGAAACCAAAAGGTCTTGCTTCTCTATTTTGAAAGATGACTATTAAAGCAATGTATTTTATGTTAATTTTCTCCCCCTTTCAATGGTCATAACTTCCAATTGCTCCGCATTTCAATGTGCACAAATTTCAACTCAATGTTACTCCCCATTTCAATGTGTGCAATTGCCAGATAAATGTCCTTTATTCTCCCCCTTTGACAACAATTACAAATAAGGAGCTTGAATATGCTCTCTTCCAAGCCTCTTTATGTGCATTGAACCATCATTAAACAAAATACCATCGAAATCTAGTGTAAGTTGCAATTGTGCACATCTCCACAAAAGCACATGTCTCCATCGTTTCCTCAGGGGTATATGATCCATCTGTAGATGATGCGACATGCATAAATTCAAGTTTTCTTGTAAAGTTTTGGCCCCCTCCAGACAGTCCATGCACAAAGTACAACCTTGAATTCAAATAACACATTGTTATTTTGAATATATATGTTGGGTTCTGTAGATTTTCTTGCTACATGTGGGAGAAAGGTTTTATTGTAAACTAAACACTTTCCTTTATTGATATGTCAATCCTCATTCTTGCATTTTCTTGCTGTAATTGGA
Organism: Picea engelmannii; assembly: GCA_009831015.1. Classification (NCBI taxonomy): domain Eukaryota; kingdom Viridiplantae; phylum Streptophyta; class Pinopsida; order Pinales; family Pinaceae; genus Picea; species Picea engelmannii. Next base: position 72,964 of record ML810312.1, read on the forward strand.
GTTGCACCTTCTCCCCCTTTTTTCCCAAGGAATAATACAGAGAATCCTGACATTCAAATCATATTTTGTAGCTAACAGTGCACCTGGGAAGCAATGAACTATGTTCTTTACTAAAGAAGGGAACACAAAATCACTGCTAACCTCTTTCCGAGATACTCAAAGGGTTCTCTTGGTAATGTCTTAGTAAAAATGTCTGCAATTTTCTCTTTGGAAGGAACATACTCTAATTTGACCACCTGATCCTAAACCTATTCTCTGAAAAAAGGATATTTGATTGGCATATGCTTAGTCTTAGAGTGTTGAACATGATTTTTAGAGGGATTAATATCACTAGTATTGTCACACATGATGGAGACATGTTGATCACAGGGAACTTCAATATCCATGATATTGTTTTTAATCCACAACACTTGAGTTCTACAATATGTTGCAACTATATATTTGGCTTCAGTTCTAGAGAGAGAAATGTAAGTTTTTTTCTTATTGAGCCAGGAGACTAAACAACTAACAAGGACGAATGTGCCTCCACTAGTATTTTTCTATCATCAATACTTCCTACCTAGTCTACATTTGTATAAGCTTTGAGAACAAGATATTTTTCTTTTGGATACCATAATCCATGAAAAACAATTCCTTGCAAGTATCTAAATATTCTTTTAATCACAAGAGCATCAGTTTCCTCAGGATTGGCTTGAAACCTGGCTACCAAACCTACTGTTTTTATGTTGTTAGGCCTTGATGTTGTGAGATAGAGTAAGTTTCCTATCATATACATTTACTTGGTTTGATCTACTTCTGGAGTATCGTCATCCTTGTTGAATTTACAACTGGTTGTCATGGGAGTGCTTACTGGTGCACATTTTTCCATGCCAAATTTCTTCAAGATGTCCTCGAGATATTTACCTTGAGAAATGAAAATTCATTTTTTTTTATTGATGAATATTTAAACCAATAAATAAGGATATTTATACCAACATGGAAATATCAAACTCTTGCTTCATTTCAACTGCAAACTTCTTACTCATTAATTCAATGTTGCTACCAAAAATAATATTATCAACATATACTACAATAATTAACAGATCATTACCTTCAGACTTGATGTATAAGTTGTTATCAACAATTCCCTTTTTTAATCCTTGCTAGTTCAAATACCTATCAAGTATGTAGTACCAAGGTCTTGGAGCTTGTTTTACCCCATACAAAGCTTTACTCAATCTGAAAACATAATCATTTTTATTCAGTTAGCTAAAACCCCTCTGGATGCTCTACATAAACTTATTCCTTTGGGTCATTATTTAATACGAATTATTTTACATCCATCTAATAGACTTTGAATTTTGTGTAGCATGAAAAAGTCAAGAACATCCCGATTGCTTCAATTCTTCCAACAGGGGAAAAAGTTTCTTCAAAGTCCATTCCTTTGACTTTATCATACCCTTCACATACCAATCTGGCCTTCTTTTTGAATATCCGTCCATCATGATTTAACTTGTTTTTGTATACCCATTTAGTTCTAATTTCATTCTTGTAATTTGGACTTGGGAAAAGATCCCAAGTATTATTTTTATATATTTGGTCTAGTTCTTCATTCATGGCTTTGACCCAGTGATAATCTTGGCTTGCTTTCAAAATATTTTGGGGTTCAATCATGGACAACAATGCAAAATTTGCAGAGGTCAATGTATTTATAAGTTTACTTCTAGTTTGTACACATGTTTCCTTGTTTCCAAGAATATGACTTTCTGGATGATGTTTTTGAACATACCTTGGTGGGGTCTTTGGTTGTGATATTTTCATTCTCTTYTCTTCCTCTATACCATGTGATTCTTAATTCTCATTCATTCTTCCATCTTGTGGTTCATTACTGATTGGTTCTTCATATGATTCAGCATGATGTTGGTGTCTCATTGGATGAAATGGTCTTTGATCTACCATTACATTTATACTCTCAACTATATTGTTGAGTATTTTGTTGTATCACTTGTATCCTTTACTTCTGGAGGAGTATCCTAATAGGATACCTTCATATACTCTAGAGTCAAACTTACCTAAGTTGTCTTAATTTCTTTTAATGTAGTATTTGGTTCCAAATATTTTGAAGTTCTTTATTGATGTTGGTCTTCCATACCATAGCTCATAAGGGGTTTTATCTCTATTTACTCTTATGTGTGCTTTATTGAGAATGTTAATAACAATTTGAACAACTTCTCCCCAAAATATTTTGGGTACTTCTGATTCATCAATCATGACCCTTGGCATTTCTTGAACTGTTCTTTTCATTCTCTCTACTACTCCATTATGTTGAGGGGTTATGGAAATAGAAAATGTCTCTTGATCCCATACTTTTCACAATAATTGTTGAATTCATCACATGTGAATTATCCACCCTTGTCAGATCTTAGACACTTTATTTTTAAATCCATTTCATTTTCTACATTTTCTTTGAAGATTTAAAATTTTCAAAATCATCAAATTTATTCTTTAACAAATCCAACACAATTCATTCTAGTACAGTCATCAATCAAAAAAATGAAATATATTTCACCTAAAAGTGATTTTGTACTAGTAGGGCTACATAGAAATGTATGAATTAGCTGAAAAGGTCAAGTGGTGGAGTGTTCTCTTTCCATGAATTGAACTCTTGACTGCTTTCCAAACTGACATGACTTGCATAGATTGTTCTCAGGTTTGGATATTTTTGGCATATCTTTCACAACATATTTTCTTCCTATATTAACAAGATGATTAAACAAAATATGACCTAGTATTTTGTGCCAAAGCCACCTCTCATCACTTTTACAAATGAAACATTTTTCTTTTCCTTATTCTAGAACATACACATTACCTGAAGTTTTGACTTCCTTTATGACAATCTTCCCTATATTCGCATCCATTACTTTACAACCTCATGAATAAAAAAAAAATTGTTTCCTTGGTCACAAATTTGACTTACACTCAACAAGTTGTCTTTTAAGCCATCAACATACAACACATTTTGTGCTCTGGTTTTTCCCTTTTTATCTTCATCTAATACAACAATTCCTTTTCCTCTAATTTTGGTTGCAACATTGTTCTCAAAAGTAACATTACCACCCTTTTCTTCAGTTAATAATTCAAACTTACTCTTGTCTCCTGTCATGTGATTGGAGAAGCCATTGTCAATATACCATTGATTTTATTTATTTTTGGCATATAGAGCTAGTCCACAATTTTCTTTGTTTTTATTTTTCTTCCTCGAAACCTTGGCAAAATATTCTTGTTTATCTTTCTTAAAGATAGGAAGAAAATTGCTTCTGCATTCACTTTCCTTGTGTCCAAAATTATTGCATATGTGGCACTCAAGGTCATTCAGTAAAGGGGAGAAGACATTATTGAAATAATTTTGAACCATATCCTTTTGAGGTTTGTTGAATCTCATTCCTACATTTTTTTTGTATCCAAAAATTTTGTAGCTCACAACCTTATGTCCAAAGTGACAACAAGAGAAACAATATCCATAGAAAAATTTTGTATGCCTTGTAATGAAAAACTTACTTGTAGGAATCGATCTTTGTCTTCCATCTTGATAAGATTTTGGCACATGTTGCTTCCTTTCTTAATAGTTCGACTGATCCAATTATGTCTGCTTCTTATTTCATATTTTTCTTTTTTAGGATGATTGTTTCTTCCCTTGAGATCATTTGCATAACTAGTTGACATACTGGTACTTGACTCACCTTTGACAATTTTTAGACTTTCCTTGTATCCTAGCCTCGTCTTGTCATCTGGTGATCTCTGATTGTTGAGAATATTAAATAGAGTTTCATATCCTTTTATGAATTTCATTTGAACCTTGTATTTCTATAGATCCTTTCTTAAGGACATTAATTCTGCTTCTAGTTTGTCACATATATTCTCCTTTTATTTTATTTTATTCATCAATATTTCTTCCTTTATTTTGGCTTCTTCTAGCTGGATTTTTAAGTCAACTATTTCTTCAAGAATCTTATTGTCTTTTTATTTGTAGACCCTCAATTGTTATTTTATTAGTGTGTTTTCTTTTCTGAGTCGAGAGATTTCCTCCAGGGCACTAATGAGTTCTCCTTCCATTTCTACTATAGCTTCACACTCTTCTGTGTCTTGATCAGATTTGTGTTGCTCCAAAGAATTGATAATTTTTTCATCTTGAATTATATATTGCTCATATTCTTCTTCTTCAGAGCTTTTGTTATCCTCCTTTGAATAATTTTTTTTTCTTTTAAAAGACTTCTTCTTTTAAAAATCCCTAGGTTTATCCTTTATTTTTCATTTGTGTTGTTTTCTTTGAAAGGAAATTTAGAAGAAATTTGACCAACTTTACCATAATGAAATAATTTAATAGTAACAAACCTTTATATTTTCCAGATCCCCTCTTCAGTTTTCTTACAAAGATATATTCTAATTCAACTGAGATTTTTTCTGATAAATCATGATCTTGAGATGATGATGATTTGACTGATGCCTTGAATACTACGTCCCTTAGATCTGGTTGTTTATTTTTTCTCCTCATCTCATAAGAAGTTATAATTCAACGGATCATATACATAGTCAATTTATCTAGTTCATGGATTTCTTCTATAGCAGATACCTTTGCATCAAGTATTGAGGGAAGACATCTTAGTATCTTCTGAACTACCATAGCTTCTTTAATTTCCTCTCCTATCCCTTTCATGGTGCTTACAATCTCATCACTCTTAGAAAGAAACCTACAATATTTTCATCTTAACTCATCCTTAGGATTTCAAATTACATTTTGTGAGCTTGAAGTTTGGCCAAATTTATGTCTCGTGTCCTTCATAATTGTTTACCAGTTTGTCCCATATTTCCTTCGAGGATTCCAATGACATCACTTAAAAAAAAATTGCAAGTCCTCCTTAGATAACATTCATAGCTCTTGCATTACTATAGTAATTTTTCTCACCATCTTCATGAGTTGGAAGAGTAATTGGGATTTTATAACCATCTACCACAATATGCCATACTTCCATATCGAGAGACATCAATTACGTCTTCATTCTGATTTTACAAAATGAAATATTTGTTCCATTAAAAAAAGGAGGTTTGGTTGAAGAAGGAAAGGAATCTTGACTTTCCATACTTTCTGTGTGATCTTCCTTCTAGTTGTTAGACTGTTACTGAAGGAACCTGGACTCTAATACCAATTTTTGTAACTAACAATAATAATGATAGGGGGCTGAATCAATATTATATCAATATTCTACTTTTACTTTCCTTTCATCAATTAGAAGTTCTTACTTAATCATCAACACATGCAGAAATCAAGACAACACAAAAAACACAGTACACCAATATTTTTTACATGGAAACCCAATGCGAGAGAAAACCACGAAACATTTGTCTTTATATCCTTCTTTAATCACCAACTTACAATTTACAGTTATTCATCTTAATAGGAACCCACTTGTCACAGATAATGAGGACCCAATCCTCTCAGGCTCCAACCTTTCACAAATGAGGACACCAATCTTATCAGGCACCAACCTATCGTAGATAATGAAGACACCAATCCTCTCAGGCACCAACATATCCCAAATAATGAGGACAAAAATCCTTAATGAGATTTGAATCACCATAGAACCACCCTCCCACGCTTAATTAAAATAATTTGTTACATCAATGGAACTTTCAAAATGAACTAACAAATCTACAGTTCAGTTCCTTTTTCACAATTACAATACCTTCGTTCCTCCCATTTCCACACTTGTTTGTACTTGATCAGACCACATCTTATATTTATACTATTTTTTGCACGTGTTTACCTTCCTATATGTGGACGTGTAAGAGTTACATTGTGTACAAACCTTGACCACATCAAAATCCTTATAGTTACAGTTATATCTAAATAAAGTATGTGGATGCATGACTGTTACATTGTGGAAAAACCTTGACTAGATCAAATTCCTATTAGTTACATTTTTGTCTAAAATAAATTATTTGGATGCATAACAATTATGTTGTGGAAATTCTTTGAATAAATCAAATGGACCAAATCTCCCAATGAATAACCTCCAACTCATCTCCTCAAAATTGATGTAGCAATTTACATTCTCGATTACTTAATGCACAAGTAAAGCAAGAGTGCAAGACTCAAGTCACAAGTATTCATCTTGTTGCACTTACTCTACAGTGCACTCACTGAGTCTCCCCATTGGACTTTAAGTGCCCTTGGTGATTAATTCACTCGATTGTTGAACTTCCACTCATTATGTCACAGTCTACTCAATCGCTTGTCACACCAACTTCTTTGCACTGAATCGAAGCATGTTGTAGTCATTGTCATTCCTGCATCGCAAAACAATACCAACATCCACTGATTCAATCTGCAATGGTGGACAAGGAAATCTTTCACAATTCACTCCATTACACTTCATTTCTTAATTGCGTCACAGGTCATCCTGTTTTTCTACATGCATTCTGACTTCATCTTTTCACGACTTCCTTTATTTGTTATTGCGTTGACTTTGTCCATGATCATTTTGACATCAATGACAACATATGCACAGTATTATTATACTATAATATAATAATAACAAGGACCACATTAATAATATTTATAATAACTAATGTTTTGAATTAACTTTGTTCATACAAATATATGGTACTAATTATATGATGATATCTACGTGTGTCATAYWRRTWAYWAGWAACAMSTASATATGAACWMRTAYTAATTKTGTTCAWATTATATGWTRATAKSTRYRTRTTTRGCACATATTATAAGWTTTTTTTTTTTTAATATGCTAATGTTATTCTAACAACGAATAAATTCAACCATTGTGTATAATTCTAATAAAAACCAAATTAATAATAAGTTTGCCTATGGTTAAAGTTATTAGTAAAGTTATTAGTAGGCATATATTTAGCACATTAATTAATAATAAAGTTATTTTATAATATGTGCTAAATATATGCCTATCATATGCCTATCAACATATTCAAACACATCAATATTATTGATTTGGTTAATGTGATTGTTGCTAGTTATAATATTAATCTCTTAGTAAAAAAAAAGAGTTTCCTTGGCATTCTCCATTACCTAAATGGTATGTGTGTTCATTAAGAATTAAGTTGGGTAAATATTTACAACATAGATAATCACCATAGCAACAAATTAGATGTTATGTTAAAGTGGACATCTAAATGGAAATGAACCCTTTTTTAAGTGAGCTATGTGACGGTCCTCTTTAGCATAATCAACAAAAGAAAAATATGAAGAAATGGAAAAAATGTTCATTATTTAATTTGTAAATGATAAATAAGGTTTTAAATATAGTAATGTTGAAAATCAATTTTTTCGATTTTCTTGAATGAAAGAGACAAGATCATTACTTTTACTAGTATGAGATTTTTAAAAATATTGTTTCAAATAGTATAGGTGCATAATACATACATTTATCTTAATTCTAGATTTATCATGAATAAAGAGAGATCAAATTCCTTAAAATGCAAACCTTTTTTAAATTGCAAAATTTGAAAAAGGTTTACACCTTCAAAATTGTAATCTCTCTCGATACATAATAAATCTAAAGTTAAAATAAATTTACAATAATCTTATTTTATAATATTGAAAAACCACTCCATTTTATTTTTTACAAGACCACCCTCAAGTAATAGTAGTTCACTAAAGTAATAATACTTCATGGAAATTTGAAATTAAGAATAAAGGGGTTTGATACTCATGTTCCTTTGTCACCCTTTTTTTTTCTAATTGGCATTATGTATAGTATATAAGAAATAAAACCTTAAATGTATTAAAGGTATTATTGAAATATATATAATGGACCATGGTTTAAGAGTATGACCTAAAACTTGTTTTGCTTGGCTAAGAGAGCATTTTCCTTGGATGTAAGGAAACATGTAACGGGAAGTTAAAACGACAGATACAGTGGGAAAAAGTCTGAAATAACATCACGTGAGGTGTTGGAGATGTTATGGAGACCACATGTACAAGGATTTTCCTCACAAAGGATATAGGATGAGGAATATGCACAACATTCATGAAGTTGTTACAATGGATGATATGAGTAGCAACATGCGAATGATTTATGTACCCTTGGACAATAGGAAAACATACTACCAGTTCCACACGATTGAGATAGAAGGTAAGATTGAAAATCAACCCATAAATATTTTGATTGATTTTGGAGTTAGTCATAGCTATGTAGATCTCAAGATGGTTGAAAGAATTAAATTGAAGAGATGAGAAATTCTTGGTTAGTCTAACTAGCTACTAGAAGAAAAATTAACAAACTTGTTAAAAAATTCCCAGTGAACTTGAATGGAGTCAACACTAAGACAATTTCTAAAACCCAATATAGTTTTTAAATTTCCCATATATTTTTTATTTTATTTCTATTTTATTCTAATAGGAAAGTTACCCTCTTGGAAACTTTCCCTACATGACTTTATCATAAGAATTTCCCTTCGGAAACTTTTGTTTTTGAGAATTTATCATCAAACATACACAATGGAGAGTATATTTTATTATTATATTCTATGAATTACCAATGGGGAATTACTTTTACAATGGGGATTGACTTTACAGATCATGCATTGTTCTTTATCATAAGAATTTCCCTTCGGAAACTTTTGTTTTTGAGAATTTATCATCAGACATGCACAATGGAGAGTATATTTTATTATTATAGTCTATGAATTACCATTGGGGATTTACTTTGGGGGATTACTTTTACAATGGGGATTGACATGCAGAATGGAGAGTATATTTTATTATTATATTCTATGAATTACCATTGGGGAATTACTTTGGGGGATTACTTTTACAATGGGGATTGACTTTACAGATCATGCATTGTTTTTTTTGAAATCCCAAAGTTTGTATTTTAGTATTATTTTGAGATATTTTTATTATTATTTCGCATTCATGGGTTTTTTAAATTTTTCATATAATTAAATTTATATTTGATTTTAATTTTTAATTTTTTTTATTTAAATTATATTTTTATTTTTATTTAAATTAAATATATATATATATATTTTAATTTTCAAATCCCATGGGAAATTAGATATCGGATGCAACCTAGACATATTTTTAAGAATCTCTAAGCCTGAATTAATATATTTTATTATTTCACCCCATCAGGTTACACCTCATCGGAAGTATTTTATTCATTCAAACTTTTCCATTTCAGGGTATTACCATCGAGAATTTATCGAATCAACCTTTCGGAAGTCAACTTTCTGAATCATTCTTCCCGCATTCTTTTCATATTTTTAGCATCTGAAACATTTTTCCTGAAACCTCTGAATCATTCTTCCCGCATTCTTTTTATATTTTTAGCATCTGAAACATTTTACCTGAAACCTCCTTCAGACATGATTTTCAGGCACAAGATATAGTGAATTATTTTATTAATTTTTTCGAGATTTATCCTTTTCATGGATTATTTTTTATTGTTAATTTTCAGGATTTATGATTTTAGGAAATACCTTTCGGGGGCTTCATTTCGGGACATTCTACCAAAGTCATTCAATATATTTTACCGAAGAAAACTTCCTGCAACTTTCAATCTTAAGATTTTGGCGAATATTTTCCAGGCTTACCATTTTGGAATTTGCAAGCATAGGGTTATTTATTTCTATTTTTATTATTCCATTTGCACGCATAGGGTTATTTATTTCTATTTTTATTATTCTATTTACCTTCCATACCTCTACTAACTCAACATATAAACTACATAATGAAGAAAAAACAATATAAAAATATTTCAATCACTTGTCACAATGCATGTGGGATAAATGATTAAGCTTATAAAATCAACAATCATGAACTCCCATGAGATGAGATCACTAATTGTTGAGTTCTTGATTCTAGGGTCATATCTTAAGTTTCAAAAGGCCAAATTTGGCACAAGATGAAGGGGTGAAGAACATGTTAGAAAACGTATTTGTGTCAAATTAACAACATGAATGCATGAAAACTCAAGAAAAGTGGAGGCATAATTTAGCTAAGATATTGGTCACACATTTTTATGCGGCCCATAACTCAAGTTTCTGAAGACCAAATTAGGAAAACAAGAGCTCATTGGAAATTTTGAAACTAAAGGAATAGACTAAAACAATTTCTCTTGCATAATTGACATTGATAAATTCTTAGATTTTAGTTAATATATCCATTAATATCTCATTTTTTACTCAAATATAAATGAAATTATACATTTCCATTATTGGCACTTTGACAGGAATACATCAGGAGGTGAGGAGTCCCGATGAATAAATGGGGGTGAGAAAATGAAGATTCTAGAAGAAGAATGGTTGTAACTATATGGGACAAAGAAGAGATGAGGAGTCTAGAAGAGAAATTATTCAAAGGGGCAATGATCCAAAAAGGATCCAGAGAAGGCTAAGAATAACTCACAACTCACAGAGGTAACTCAGAACACTCAGAATGGCTCCAGTAGACAGAAAAAGGGAAAAAGTTCAAAGTTCCCAAAAATCAGTGAAAACGTCATGATCACGAAGAGAGCGTCGCAAGCTTTCCAACGACACGCATGGCTCGTCAAACAGATTTATGGTTTGAAAGATATTCACGGTCAAAGTTGTAGTCAAACAAGGCCAACCAACAAACAACACATCATCATTCGTACTGTTGACGTCAGCATGACGCTAACAACTAACATGGTAGGGTGATGTCATCGTATGGGATGTTGACATCAGCATGCCACATGGCAGCACCAGAGGCTGCGACGTGTCACCCGCCAATGGACTTTTTAGGGGTCCATATGGACCAATAGAAAAGTGCCATGTGGAACCCCCAAGTGATGCCATGTGGCACCACCCAAGGAGCGCCACATGTCAGTACGACAATGAAAGAGTAGCCACATCATCATATAGGTGGTCCTATCAGCAAGTGCCACGTGGCCCAATCATCGGGCGACACGTGACATCCCATGAATGCCCAATGTTGGCCCGTGAACGAATTTATTTTTAAGAAATGGCAGCTCTGCCAAATCTGGCGGACCACACAAATTTTAAATGATCGTTGGTAGAGCTTCTAGCGTGTCATTAAAATTAGCGGAGGATGGAAACAATACAATATATATATATATAACCAACTACCAAAATGGAGTCCGACGGGTTCGACCTTGGAACCTCCGCCTAGTCCAACACTTTCATAACTCTGCCCTAACCAATGTGCCTACCGATGTTTCTTGGTATATCCGTCGGTTTTTTTTTTTTTAAAGATCAAATATGCCCAGAGCTGGGGGGGAGAGGCATGACCGTACTTTACAACCGTGGGCATGAATTTCGAGACAGGATTGTCATAATTGTAGGTGCAGAGGGCACAAAAACTGAGATAGAATTCCTCTTGGGCTTGGGAGTGCCAGAGTCATATCAGAGCGTGGAGACATTAATTTTTGGGTAATTTGACGCCATGAATCCAATGTTGATATTTGTTTTCTGATCTGAGCATTATTTTTGCAGCTTGATTTCAGAGTGAGGTATATTCATGTATTTTCCAAATTCTTTTGCTAAGTTAATGAAAGAGCCTACCCATTTGAGAGCAGGACCAAGAGATGTAGTCCAGCAGGGACGAACTCCGTTATCAAGTTTTTGTGTTCAGATTTGATGCTTGTGTCTCTTCATTTTTAAGTTTTCCCTTCTTTAATGGTGCACTTTAATTTATTCTCATTTAATACAATTCTTTATAAGTCACAATGAAAATATCCTGGATCATGTTGGTATCAGAGCATACATCTTTGACTTGAATTGTTGAGTGTGAATTCTTACTAGGGACAAGCATAAGCTAGGTGAAGGAACTCTAAATACTTTCAATTTTGAAGTTGTTCGTGTATCTGGAAGGAAGAAAATGGCAGAAGAGGACAAGTGTGATGAACAAGAGAGAAACTTTCACATGGTCTTTTATCGCATGTCAGAAATGGTCGAGCAAATGTATGGAGATTAGGAGAAGAGGATGAAGAATAAAGGGAGTAAAAAGGAGGCACATGCATATGATGAGGCTTCAGTAAACCAAGGGGTTGGAGGAGATCCTCCCGAGTCTCCGTTTTCACCTTCGAGTTCTAGTTCTTCTTCCTCTGAGCATTCTCACCATTCTCATCATTCTAGCCATAAAACCTCTTTTAAGAAACCATTATTAAATCTTGATGTAAAATTTTCTTTACCTATGTTTAATGGACATGCTAATCCTGAGAAGCTAGATAATTGGATCTGACAGGTTGAAGTGTATTATCGTGTCCAACATATTGATGAAGAGGAAGTTAAAGTGCAACTGAATTCTCTTCGGTTGGAAGGCACCACTCTCGTATGGTGGGAGAGAAATCTTCAGGACATAATTAAGTGTGGTAGGATTCTTTCCTCATGGTCGGAATTTAAATCAGTGATAAGGAAGAAATTATATCCATTAGGGTATTTACATAAAGCAAGGATGGAATGACAAACTTTAAGGCAAAGTAAAGGACAAACTGTACAAAGTTTCATAGAATAATTTAAGAAGAAATTTGTTGCATTGAACATTCCTTTGGATTCTTATGAGACTTTAATGAAGTATATTGGCGCACTTCATAGTTATATTCGACATATGTTTCTCTTGTTTAACACCACTAGTCTTGACAAAGTTTGTGTGCAAGCCAATAACCTTGAGAATAGGGGGAAACATGTTCAAGAACATCCCACAAAGAAACCTTCCAATTTCCCATAAAAGACTTTCAAGAAGTTTAAAATGAACGACAAGAAGACCACTACAGTGATGAGAGAAGGAGGAAAACCATCTTGCACCCATTGCAAGAAGAGCAGTCACAATGAAGAACACTATTGGAAACTACATGCGGAAAATAAACCGAAATAGTTCGGTGGAAAGGGGAAGACAAAGACCGTTGCTACAGTACAACAAGATCTTGGTTCCGATTCAGGAGATGAAGGAAATATCACATGGGGTTGGAGTACAAGGTAAATATTCTCTTCATGCTAGTTCTAGTTCCAATGATGAATCTCATGTTGAACAACGAAAGAGGAATGAGTTATTTCACATAAGAGTTGTATCTAAACATACTAAGATAGATACATTATTTGATCCGAGTTCCCAAGTAAAATTAATATCTAAAGAACTTGTCAAGAAAATGGGTCTTGAAATGAAACCATGTTTGAAACCTTATCCTCTTGGTTGGGTATGTGACAAAGAAAAAATTAATGTCACCAAACTGTGTAGGATCAGATTTCCTATTTCTTCAAAATTGATTGATGAAGTTGATTTGGATGTTATACCACTTGATATATGTGGCATAGTGTTCGGAAGTCCTTATCTTTATGATAGAAAATAAGTCTTCTTTCGACATGAGAACAAATACCACCTCACTAAGGGAGGAGTGGATTATATTGTTAGAGCTCACAACATGAGGGTAAATACAACACTTGTTAGTGCAGGGAAAATGAAAAGACTCATAAACACTAATAAGAGATATGTACTCATGTTCATCAAAGATAAAGATGCCAGGACATCCAACACTTTCCAAGGGTGTGATCCATCTCATAAAAATGAATTAATTGATAGTGTTTCTAAGTACGATGATATTGTTTAGGAACCAGCTGGATTACCTCCTAAGAGGGAAATCCAACATGAGATACATCTTCAGCAGGATTCTCCTCTTCCTAATGTGGGCATGTACAAGATGTCAGTTGTGGATATGATAGAGATAAAGAAGTAGGTACAGGGCTTATTGGATCAAGGGGTCATCAGGCCCAGTTCATCTCCTTGTGGTTCTCCGACCGTGATGGTGCCAAAGAAAGACAACACATGGTGAATGTGTCTTGATTATCGGGCCTTAAATAAAATCACAGTGAAAAATTAATACTCTCTTCCTCACATAGATGATTTACTTGATCAATTGAAGAATGTTGTCTATTTCACTAAGTTGGATTTGTGCAATAGATATCATCAAATCATAGTCGCAGAACAAGATGCATGGAAAACTGCCTTTAAAACCAAACAGGGATTGTTTGAGTGGTTGGTTATGCTATTTAGGCTTTGTAATTCTCGGACAACTTTCATACGTGTGATGAATTATGTATTTAGACCTTTCATAGATGACTTTTCTATTGTATATTTATAATACATTCTCGATTTTAGCAGGACATGGGATGAGCATGTGAGGAATGTAAATAAAGTATTTGATACTTTGCAAAGGGAAAAGTTGTATGTAAAATTGTCTAAATGTGAGTTTGGCAAGACTGCACTTGTATACTTAGGTCATATTGCAAGAGGAGGACAATTGAAAATTGACCCTTACAAAGTTGATGTAATTTTAAATTGGCCTAAGACAACAAGTGTAACCGAAGTTCAAATATTCTTAGGTGCAGTCCAGTATTGGAGGAGATTCATTCCCAACTTCTCTTTTATAACAACTCCTATGCATGCCTTAACCATTGTGAAGAACACTTTTTAATGGGAAGGAAATAAACAAAAATCTTTTGACACTTTGAAAGGGAAGATCAGTACCGCACCGGTATTAGCACTGCCAAATATTCAACAGGATTTTGAGATCAAGACATATGCTAGAGGATATGCCATGGGTGCAACACTAATGCAATATCGTAAGCCTATCTGTTACCACTATGAAAATTTTAACCAAATTGTTGTTAACTATCCTACATATGATAAAGAGTTGTATGCATTAGTCCAGAGTGTAAAGAAATGGAAGCACTACTTGTTAGGGAAGGAAACCATTATACATACAGATCACCAACCTTTACAATATCTTCATGCACATACCAAATTTCCATATCTCGGCACTACAGGTGGATGGGTTTTCTACAACGATTCCACTTGGTAATCAAGTACAAAAAGGGTACACGTAACAAGGTAGTTGATATGCTTTCTAGACCTCCTATTGTTGCTTCTATTATTTTGAAGAATGCTTCTTTATCTCATGATAGCTATATAGAACAATATGCTATCGATGAAGATTTTAAAGAAGTATATACAAAGCTAACCCTTGGTGTATAGGTAGAGAACTATTGTATGTATGGAAAGTCACTTTACCATCTTGGAAAGCTATGTATTCCTACAAGTGAACAAGTCCATGTAATACGAGAAGCTCATACTTCTCTTGTGTCTGGGAATTTTGGGGTAGGAAAAACTATGGCTCATTTGTAGATGTTTTGTTACTGGCCTCAAATGAAAGTAATTGTAACTAAATATGTAAAGGGGTGTGTGGTGTGTTCTAATTGTAATCCCACTAATAGAAAATTGGGGCTATACTCACCACTTCGTGCTACATCCCATCCATGGGAAAGTATATCCATGGATTTTGTAGGGGGTTTACCCATGAACAAAGGGGGTCATGATTATTTGTATGTTGTAGTGGATAGGTTCAGAAAGATGTGTATCTTGATTCCTTGTAAAAAGTAGATCACTGCTTAACAGACTACTAATATCTTCTTTCAACATGTTTGGGTTCACTTTGTATTACCCACATTTATCATCTTATATCAAGATACTCGATTCCTTGGGGACTTTTGGACTAGATTTTGGAGAATTATGGACACCAAATTGAAGAGGAGCATTTCTTTCCATCCACAGACAGATGAACAAACATAGGTCGTAAACCGAACAATGGTACTTTTGCTTCAAGGCTACTATAGTAAGCGTCCCAAGGTATGGGATGAACATATATCCTATGTACAACATTCATACAATCGAGATTTACATTCATTCATTCACAGTTCACCTTTTGAGACATGTTTTGGTTACCTATCAAAGGTTCCTTTGGACTTGATGTGTGGGAGAGATGTCGATGTAAATGAAGAACGAATAGAGGATAGATCCCGCAAGTTCATCCAGAGGATTTAGCTGATACACCAGGCAGTCAGGGAACAATTGGAGAAAATTCAAGCACAGTATAAGGCTCAGCATGACAAGCACAGGGTTGATCATCAATTCCAGAATGGAGACCGAGTATGGCTTCACATCAACAAGGAGAGATTTTAGGGTGAAGAAAAGAAACTCAAGCCCATTCGTTATGGACCCTTCACTATCTTAGAGAAAAGAAGTACCAATTCGTTGTGTCTAGATCTTCCACCTTTTATGTAGATTTACTCAGTTGTGAACGTTGAGAACTTGAAAATTTTTTAGCCTCCCATGATCATGGATCAAGATGAGGAAGGTTCAATACCATCATTTGATGCATTTTCACCTGATTACTTGGATGAGATACATGAATATATCATCTTGGACAGGAGGATGAGGACTTCACGCAGGGGCGATGTTGATTATCTTTGAGTAGGAATAAAAGGTACCCATCCAAGCAAGGAAAAGTGGATCGAGAAGGACAAAGTGAGGGGACTCTTCCCTCACTTACTAGTTGATTGATCAAATCTTTTGGTGGTCCAAAAATATCTCAGTGGGAAGGTGTGATCCAAAAAGGATCTAGAGAAGGATAAGAATAACTCAGAACTCAGAGAGGCAACTCAGAATGCTCAGAATGGCTCTAGCAAACAGAGAAAGGGAAAAAATTCAGATTTCCCAAAACTTAGTGAAAATGGAAGTATCATGAAGAGCGTGTTGCAGGATTTCTAATGGTGCAAACGGCTTGTCAAACGGAGTTACGATTTGAAATATATTCACAATTAACGTTGCGATCAAACATGGCCAGTCAACAGGGGACACATCATCATCCATACTACTGATGTCAGCAGCTGACATGGAAGGGTGACTTCATTTTATGAGATGTTGATTTCAACATGCCACGTGGAAGCACCATAGGTTGCCATGTGTCACCTGCCAGTGGAATTTTTAGGGGTCCATATGGACTGATAGAAAAGTGCCACATGGCACCCCCAGGCGATGCCACATGGAACCACCCAGAGCGTTCCACGTGTCAGTACATTAGTGAAATAGAAACCACATCAAGATACATGTGGTAGTATTAGTAAGTTCCATGTGGCCCAATCATCGAGCGACACATGGCATCCGAGAAATGCCCAATGTTGGCCCGTGAACAAATTTAGCTTAAAAAGATTGGTGGGTCCACCAAATCTGGAGGACCACGCCAATTTTAAATGATCGTTGGAAGATCTTCTATTGGATCACTAAACTTAGTGGAGGAAGGAANATATATATAACCAACTACCAAAATGGAGTCTGGTAGGTTCAACCCCAAAACCTCTGCCTAGTCCAACTCTTTCATAACTCCGCCCTAACCAATGCGCCTACTGGTTTTTCTTGGTATATCCATCGGTTCTGTTGTTTAAAAAGATCAAATCCACCAAGAGCCGGGGGGGAGGTGCGACTGTATTGTACGACTATGAGCAGATATTTTGAGATGGGTCTGTCATAATTGCAGGTGTAAAGGGCGTGAAAACCGAGACATAATTCCTCTTGGGCCTGGGAGTGCCAGAGTCATATCAGAGCATGGAAACAATCATTTTTGGGCAATTTTACACCACGAATCCAGTGGTGATTTTTGTTTTATGATCTGAGCATTATTTTTGTAGCTTTATTTCAGAATGAGGTATATTCATGTATTTTCCAAATTCTTTTTCTGAGTTAATGAAAGAGCCTACCCATTTGAGAGTAGGACCCGGAGACGTTGTCCACTAGGGATGAAATCCATTATCAAGTTTTTTTGTTCAGATCCGATGCTTATGTCTCTTCATTTTTAAGTTTTCCCTTCTTTAATGGTGCACTTTAATATATGTTCATTTAATATAATTCTTTATAAGTCATGATGAAAAGATCCCAGATCAGGCAATGACAAAGAAATCTTATAAATGCAATTTTTCCCTCAGTAGGAAGAGGAGGTTGGATAACCCAGAGTTGGTCTTGTATAATTATTTAACAAGCTTGAGGACAGATTTGAAATATCTTGGCTTTTACTTGCATCTCAGTCTGAGGAATTCCTTCTAAAGTATGAATATAAGGAAGAGTTGATTCATGTTATATTCATGCAATAGTGCATTTTTGTTGATTGATTGTTTTATGCCGCAATTTGTCATTCCTACCAATTGGTCCTGTAGGAAATAATTATGAATGGATTATGAATGTGATTGTAGGGACATATTTAATGTCATTTCTTTGTTGTTGAATATGTTAGTAAATTTTATGTTGATAGTGATGAATTCCTTCTAGCTTTTAATATTTAGTATTTGCATTAGATTAAATTAGTAAGTCTCTCTTCGAAGAACAATCCATTTAGTTAGTGGAAACTAGGCCCACATACCTATGCATATTTCCATAGAAAACAAGAGCAGTAGTTCTAATTGGGGCATGCCATCGGGAAATCATCCCTCATGTTGGCATGGAGCATTTTTCCCGTGTCAACAAAATGGTGCTAGAAGGAGGGTTGATGACAAGATAACCATGTGGAATATTTCTTGTTAATGTTTTTTATTTACTAACAGATACTTCACAAATCCATATATGGATATGTATTTCTATTTGTGTACCTTATACCATTCCTATAAAGATAGTTAATCTCTTGTCAAAATTTAAATTTGTTGGTGAGAGAGAGACATATCATTCAATTTTCTTTGAGTTGTTTTTCTCATAAAATTACTCATGCAGGTGTCATATTCAGGTTGTTCACTCTTACTTTTGAAGGATGAGTTAAAACCTAGTTTGAGACTTTTCCAACCGCCTCTATTCACACACGGGAACAATGTTTGCATGCGTTTTTGCATGATTTTAACAATTATGATTATGAAAAATTGTGTAAAGAAATGATTAAGCTTAGGAAAGAAAACATGAATCTTTAGAATTCTTTTCTTTAAGGTTTACATGTATTTTATATAGATTTCATTTGGATGGTGTTCTCTTCCTAATGAACAACATCAACTAGTGAGTGAAGACTTATAATCATGCCTTGATGCTAGTATACATGTTTATTTGGATTCACATGAAGATGTTGGGGATACTAATGATTTGGTTGAACAACATATGTTTGGATAGTTCTTCCCTATTGGGGATATAGATTGGGGAGAGCATGTTATTTCAGAAGAAGTATATGTACATCCTCCCACCATTCCATTCTCCCATTCTTTCCAAGTGATGAAAAATAAACCTCTTGTGTAGTAAACTTGAGCTAAGATATTACTATAGTTGACATAGATGAAGGATTTCCTATTGATAATGAGACACTTTGAGTTACGTTGATGGTCATGTCGGGTTCTGATTGTCCTATTTCATACGTGTCATCAAAGGAGAGGGACGAGGAAGCTACATAAAAATATGAAGGAAGTTGTCATTTTCCTAAATATCTAACAACAACATCAGGAATTGATCAGATTGAGTCTAACCTATGTGTTCATGATTGTAATGTCCCCACTATAATCCCAATTTTAATTAACGCTTAATGTAGATATATTGTGTGGCAATGGTCAAGTGATGTATATGTGAATTGCATTTTCAAATTTTAATAATAAAATATGATGTGAGATGCTAAGGGGACATTGATAGAGATGGGGATGAATTAATCCACAAGAGAGTGGAGGGTCTAAGAGAGTTTCTAAGAGAGGGGTCTGTTGAGCACTCAATACACCCTAAAAATCCTATGTCAAATTTTACTTTTTGGGTACCACTTGATATTTTTCACTGTCCAATTCTACCTCAGTATGAAAAATGTTTCCTTTGATTAACTTAAAAAATACTAAATTTTAATTAAAAGAATCGACAACCAAAGATTTTCCCTGACGTGCTTACAAAATTCGGCATCGGAAAGGATTAAACATGAAAGGAAATCGCTCAAGAGAACCAAGGTAGTTGAGCACCAGTCTTCGTCGGCGTCGGTAGGCAAGAGTTTTCTTTCGTGACAAGATTCACTAAGGATATCTCCGATGAACGATCCCTTCAACATCGACAAAAGGCTGAAGGAGTAAGTGCTTACAAAGGAAGAAAAGAATCACAGATAGCCGATCCCTAAAACTCTTGACATCGACGAACCTTTTGAGAAGGTAGGTCTGTAGAAAGGGTGTGACGGGTTTATTCCCGCCTCCGACTGTCAACCCGATACTTTTCAGCAACGACAGTCCTAGGTTTATTTTGACACACGCATCTTGTTGAATACCCCGACTCTGATTGGGATACACGATCAAACCATCTGCCCCCACCTATCATGTGTCATTTCCAAAGAGGTTAAACATATGATCAAGTTTTCCCTTGAGTCATTAGCATTTCCCGAGGCCCGAGTCGCACCCTGAGTTAGTTTTTCGACGTCATCTCCATATGACAAAATAAATCAGCATCGAAAGTTCTAAACATGAGGCTGCCAATGAAACATTCACTATGCATCACAAATCACCAACCTTCCCACTCAGAAAACGACACGATGGGACATTTTAATGCTAGATACGACGCATTCAAAGGGATAATTAGTTCCAAAATCTGGCATTAGTTGATAATTCGTGCATGAATCAAAAGGACCGTTTGAGCCTACCGATATAACACATCACCCTCCGTGGCTTCACTGTCAACCCACAATGAATTAAATTGTAGAGATTCGGTGGTAGATTTGTTTGAATTTCACTCATCACCCGAATTAATTGGTTGTACGACTGGTAAGATATTTCCATCAAATTATTTTGAGCCATTGTAAACAAGCTTATTCTGCATGCAAATAAGTTTAGGTCAAACAAAGTAGTGAGTCGAGCAATCCGGAAGAAGTCTCCAAGATCCCATGAGTATTAAACCACATAGTTTAGCAAGAGTTACAGGTATGTGCTAGTTCGAATTTTGTTGTGTTTTTACCTCACATTTACATTATGATCCAATATTTCTCTGTATGTCGGCCCTAAAGGATTGTTTCATTTGCTGGAAAAATGCCTCTGAGAAAACCAACCACCAGGAAATCGCCAAGAGTGCTGAAGCTAAAGGAACCAGAGGTGGGAGAAGGTTCTTCTCCAATGGTCGTGAAACAATTGGAATTTTCTCCAAAGTTGGTGCCCTCCATCAAGACATCCACCAAGAAGGTTTTCATTCAACCCTCGGCCTTCAAAGACATAGAGGCAAGCATAGGGACCAAGACATTACTCTCGCACTAGGGATAAATTTTCTAGAAGATCAAGTGGGAAGAATTCCCTGAATATACCCTGCACAGCGATCCCAATACAAGAAAACTCGACGATGAAGTCCTCCCAAATTTCTGAAAGGTGTATCTATACATGGTAGCGATAAAAACTCCAGTATTCACCTACATAGGACTTCTGGAGTGGCTTATCGATCACACTGACACACAAAAATGTTTGATTAATGACGACAATGGGGAGTGTGTT